>WURS02033376.1:0-11527 GCA_011762765.2 Rhinocypha anisoptera
TGTGCTCTGCTCTCTGAACCCTAAAGATAAGGTCCAAGAGAAAGACGTTTTCAGAACACCCATCAGTTGACCCGAACACCCTTTGGAGTGGATCGATTGAACCACTCGCGGGTTCGAGTCCCGCCTTGGGCATGGATGTTGTGTTTGTCCAGATGAGTTTTTCTATGTATTGCAGAGGTGCGAAATGACCATAGCAGTCGAAGCACCCTATAAACAAAAATACTACTACTATTTTAAATGGTATTAGCAATTAGTCGTGCAACCTTTTGGAAACAAATTGGAGTAAGAGAAACACTTGGTAATTCCACACAAATGTGTTTGGAATTACCAAGTATTTCTCTTACTCCAATATGCTGAGCAAATTCCACAAAATTACGCCTGAGACAAAAACTTTTGGAAACAAAGTAAAGGGCGAAGGTTTATGGCCCTCCTGAAAACGTTTTACGACCCCAAAGTCAAAGGGATTGTTCCAATGGCCACTAACGTGTACCGCGCTCTTCTTTGTCTCATGCGTGCTATTCTTGACAGATCAATTTCAGGTGCTATTTCGATCCTGTAATTTAAACTCCCAGTAGAATATCTCTTAAGCCAGTCACCGCTCTGAGTACTATAATAATTTCACCACGAGTCATTCGGTTGACCATTCCCGCTCTAGAGGTACTCGGAAAGTGCTAAGTCTTTGTAGCAAAACCATGGGTTCAGTTATTACATCTGCATGCACTAACTGAAATAAATAAAAATATCTGCATAATTGAGGAAATGCCTGAAAGACTAGACAAGAGCACATAAGAAAAGTAATAAAACTGATGTAAATAACTCATCATCTTAAATTCGAATATTGTTTGACGGCAGCCCTCCATCCTTTCCTTTTCTAGCTCTCTTACCCCTTGGTAGTTCTTATTTATAACTTCTCTTAAAATTTGCCCAATATATCTTCCCTCGGTCTGCCTTTCTATTTTTCCTTTTATTATATTTTTCACGAATTAATCGTGCCTTAGGCTGTCTCCTATCTTGTTATTTTTCATTGTAATCCAAATTGACTTATCTTCCTCCGCTCTTTTGTACACTTATTCGTTCCTAACTCTAACGAAATAACTACAGAGGGAAATAACCTTGACCGATTAGAAAATCATCCAGCACAACCAGTGCGTAGATATGGAATGAGGTTAGAAGCTTCTCAAGCGCCTATCAGCCGCAATGTGTCCCTTGATTGAAGGCAGACAGGCGGGTGGTGTGTTGGCCTCCTAAACATTAATGTTTTTCGCCATTTACCAGCAAAGACTTGAGGTAAACATCAACATGTCCAATTGACGAGAAGAACAAGACGCCTGTGGCTACGGATTACAACGTCTCATTTTAATTATGGGAGCTGACATCAGCCACTAGAGATTATAGAAAAACGTGTCCTGCACAAGACAGTATCTACAATTTCCTCCTCCGGGATTTGCCGGGGGCGAGCGAATTAAGAGTTGATAAGGTCCCTCAATCAAATTTAGGTGGATGCCACCTTTGGGAACCTGGAGTTCAGCAGCCCGAAAGGCAGGGAAGAGTGTGACCGCGGAGGGCTTCAGAACCTTTCCACTTCCAAGAATCACCCATAGACAATAGGGCGAGCAACCCCGGAGTACTTTCCCATTCAACTACGAAAATTGTGTGTGAGTGTCCACCCATTTTTTTAAAACTTTTTGAAAGTAGACTAATTAGTTTTTCTTCAGCGAGGACAAGGGTGAGAGAGCATTCGTTTTGATAATTTTATAGAAGGGAGTGGATTCAGCCTACTAAACGTGTTCCCACTTGTATATGGTCATGGTCATTACAATGATCAGATTTTACACAGGAGCCCCAAATCTTTCGCCAACGCCTTACCGACTTATCCTTCAACTCAACGACTTACGCTCTTTCAAAGAGGCTCCGTTATGTTGGCTTTATCCCCACGCATGTGGACAAATCAGCAAGTTCCGTTGATCGCCTAATGGCGGAAGGATTAAGATGAAAGGTGTGCAGTCTATACACAGAGGAATTTTTTGCCATCAAGATAGATTTCAAGAAAATGAGACGTGCGAACGGGTCTTTCTTATTTGGACCGTCTCCTCGAGTATGATGCAGACTATGCCATTTGCACCTTCATCATCGACGACCATAACATAAGCCTTAGAATATCAGAACGTGACTGAATAAAAGTTTACTTCTATAAAGTCTCCTCCTCTTCTAAAACGTCTATAAAGTCTCCCCCCTCCAACAGGGACCGTTGGGAACGAAAGAGGTGTCAATTCCGCTTTATTGATGCGAAGCCGTCCTGGATTTTGACGATCGACTGTTTGACCCGGGAGATTTAATTTGACTTCAGGGAGGACACGGGCATGATATCATTCGTTTGAGGATTTTATAGAAGGGAGTGGATTTAATCTACCAGAGTTGTGTCCATTATTATACGGAGTTATAGCCACCGGCAATGGCCATACAACTATCAGATATAGATTTTTAGGAAAGTGGGGAAGTGGAAAGAATCCTGGCATATTTGAACAAATAATGAAATTCCGTAACTGAGTCGGATAGCATCAGCATGACCCTTCTCCACCAGCATCCGGAAGAAAGTCGTCAATTTCTTGAAGACACAATGGTAGCTCTCCCCTTATAGCTCTACGCGGACCA
The DNA here is from genome assembly GCA_011762765.2 of Rhinocypha anisoptera. Taxonomy (NCBI): domain Eukaryota; kingdom Metazoa; phylum Arthropoda; class Insecta; order Odonata; family Chlorocyphidae; genus Rhinocypha; species Rhinocypha anisoptera. The sequence goes on from WURS02033376.1 coordinate 2,653, forward strand.
ATCTGGCCGGATACCCTATGGCGTGGGCGAACTAGGATCAATCCTTGGCGACGAGCTGAATGTTTGTCTTTTTAAAGATTCATTGCATAAAGTCTAACGTAAAGTTAAAAAAATATTTTCATAGTTTTTTCATGCTATAGAAAGTAGTAATTTCCATTCTTATATCATTGTACCCATGAGAGGTAACACTGAATGTTTGGACAATAAAGATTTTGGCTGTTGCACTTTATCGTCAAGAGGCCGTTTTACATACGATGCAAGGTAGCTTGAATGATCCAGTGAATAACAATATTCCACATAATTATCGGAATATGATATGGTGTTTCCTGGCGTATGGTACTAGATTCCCATAATTTCTAATTATTGTACCTGGTGAGTTTCATGGAGGACCATTGTTTCGTTCATCGTTATAAAGGCAATTAATAGCCGTGTCTAGTAAGCCACCTATAGAAATGCTGCGTAAGGATATATAATATAAGAAATCTGTATATAGTTTGCAAATTTAAGAAACACAAACAACAACAAACATTAATAAGATTTTATGGCTAACTTCAGTTGAAAAGTACTGAAAATATTACAATTGGGGCAGAAAGCAACAGCTCTGTTTTTGGTTACTTTTTATCAAATGCATTATTAGGTGAATTAAATTCAGACGTTTCACGGAGTATGTTAAACAATTTAAAATTTTATATTTCTGTACCAGCTACTCCCTCGAAAACAACGAACCAAAGTAAGATACAGACGCGTCAAAATCATGGTTTTATGTGTCTAAAAATATTTCAATGAATCAAATCAAGATTTTTAAAAGCAGAAATCGAGTGTGGGGCGACTAAATTTATTACTATTCTTTTTTACTTTACTATATTTTATTTTTCCACAAGAAAACGTTTTATTTAAAAGTTTTCTGATTCATTTCGTTTAACTATGAACACAAATATCAACTGTGGACGGAATATAAATAAGCTTCTGATATGGTTTGTTTTTAACCTTCATTGTTACATTTTTCGTCTCTAAAATTAAATCTGGAAGATAGAATGTCAACAAAAATACCTTGATGTGCTAATCTGGAGGAAAGTATCCTTTAACTTCATTCCTTCTGCCTCAATAAATGAAAAATTCATCATATGACTCGATACATGTATTGAGGAAAATTGTAATTCCTCTCTCCAAAATGGAAAATTCCTTTACCAATTCCAGCTTAAATGCATATTTATTCTTTTAGGGAAAGAGCGTGATTATTTTAGATGAGCAAGTCAAATTAAAGAAAAAAGTTTTACATTACGATGAAATAGGCTTTAAAATTTTTTGGGTAATTCCTTACATGGCAATCTCTCTCTCTCTCTGAGATCGGTTTCAATTCTCAAGAGAAAAACATTACAAAATACGACTTTACGAAAGGTAATAAGCTATCCTATTACAAGTGTGAAACGTAGCGATGCATGAAAAAACTAAACTCTGAAAGCGATATTTCACGTTTTCAAGTAAGAACCCTCGAAGAATTTTTTTAGCTAGTTTACCACCATTCGTACAAGCTTAAGCGTACACCTGTGATAAAATCATGAATGACAACTCTGTAGTTGGCGAGCGAGAGTTTCACCCCAGCCCTGCGTATTGAATCGATGATGTATCGTAATTTTAATTGAATCATCAGTTCAAATTGCATTTAGAAAATATTTTTCAAAATATAAATTATTTTTTTAATAATCATGTAATTTTGTACAATACAAAAAACCTTTTGGTAGAGACAACAGGTGATTCGTACGCGTGAGGAGAGAAAACATCTAAAAGGACTAGACAGATTTTCACGTGTGACTGCTGAGATGTGGGGCAAACTTAGTGAAACGTAAGGAAGCGAGAAGAACCAGCAAAAAAACCGGGGTGATTGGTTACTTTACCTTATATAGAAGCTTGTTTCTTAATCGTCACAATTCACCATGCTTCTAAAACTTGGTATTAATTTAAAATTTACAGAATTAAAGCAATGCAATGTTAACTACTTATATACATTCATGATTATAATCATTTGCTAGCTTGAATGACCGAACCATCTGCTCAAGAGAGTTCAGAATTTGGAGAGAGACAGCGAGAGAAATAGTGTCTCGGGGAGGGAGAGAATAAACAAGGCTTATTTCTCACCATTGGCCAAAACGGAACTATATGATGACAGGATTGTTAGGTAAATCAAGAATCATAAGAAGTCTAAAAAACGGAATATTCAACTACCCAACCGGAAAAATAGGCGTCTCCTCAGGATATGGCGGGTTCCTTCGGCGAGGATGGGGGATGACGACTCAGGGAGGTGGCAGTTATTCTAAAGGGGTGTTTACACGGTGCATGCACTCGCGCGGGTTCAATCATCATGAAACCGTGAATGTGATTGTATTTCTTGCGACCTCGAATAAAGGGGTGTTTACACGGTGCGTGAGTTCTCGCAATTTTTCGTGTTCACACGTTGAATGTTGGAACATGCAAGTGTTGGTGCATTAACCCGCGCGAGTACATGCACCGTGTAAACACGGCTTTAGGGTATTATCGGTCGTTCCCCATTATGGAAAGCCATAAATCGGCAACAAGTCTCAAACGCCCAGGCGGCAGTAATTTTCATTAGGAGCAATTCGTATTTGAAACATATGGATGTAAACGTAATAAATATAAAGAGCTGACCTTTCTCCTTTCCTGGACGAAAGCTTGTCAGTCGCATCCGATGCGTTTAGCACCGCATTCTGTAAAAACACTACATCAAGTAGGTTGAGAATGGCTTCGTGAAACAATACTGTAGTTCACAAAATATTCTATTTCAGAACATTTTACAGTAATACGTATTGCTGAAGGTGGTTATAACGCGTCATTTTTTTTATTGTCACGCAGGCAAGCAGCGACATTTTGTTCGATGCTCGGACCATGTGGAACTATAAAAAAATATAGCATTGGAATTTAATTAGAATTGGATGTGGCCGGTAGCAGTCCCGCTGGCTCACCCAAAGGCCACGGGTTAAAATCCCGCATAAGGCGTGGATATCGTTTGTCTGAAACTAATTTTTAATGTAATTTTAGCCAAAAACCACACAAAACAAGCGACCCCAGAATAATGGGGAAATGTTTAAAAAATTCGATGTCCATTACATTTATTATAAAACGGGAATAAATAATGACAATAAATTTTCGATTTTACAGGTTATAAACCTGCTGAAAAAGACAAATATGGTATGGGTGATAATCTCTACATATCTCGTAGATGGTAGTTAACTCACTTAGGAACACTACGTTGTTAAATTTTGGAGATGTATGATTTGCTCATGGTACTAATTAATAAGGTAGGTCCATGGATCATGTATATAATATACATCCCATGGATCATATTTACAATATACTCCGAGGGTAGGTCATTGCGCATCTCCGTGTGACGTCACTTGGAATCCCTAATGCCCGAGATGGAGAAAATTATGCGCGGCATTCTTCCCTTTTAGTACCGGCAAAGATTAGCAGTTAGCGGATCCTCTGTAATCCAGGACAATACGAGTTTCTTACAGTTTCCCTCCGAGTGGGGCAGTGGAGATTCGATCGATCAAAGTTAAAATATTTCGTGCGGAAATATATCTTAATATGCACTCCGTTTTTACATTCCTTGATCATTTCTGATCAATTTGATACCTACAGTATGAAATATTTTGATCCATAGCCGATACAAGGAGGTAACTTAGGAAAATGTCGAGGGTGGGTCAGAAAAGAATTTCCCAAAACTCTGCGTACGGAATACGTTCAGCAAACTCGCCCGAGGTTCGTGAACCTTGATAAACGATACTGGAAAGGGGTTTCCTATTCCGGAACAATAAGAATGTGTGATTGTTCGAGCCTTTATTTGAAAGGTCGGGTGATAAAATTTGAAGAGGGTATAGTGTGTGTACAAAGGAGGCGGTCATACATACATGTGTTCTCGGCATTCCCCCTCCAAAGCGTAGATACATATAGGCATTTCGCAGCCTAGGGGTTAACTATTCAGCTGCGGCAGCATCGTTCTTTTGGGACGGTTGTGTGCGGGAGAAAATTAGGCGCGGCATTCTTCCCTCCAAGTGGCGACAAGTGTTTACCAGGCATAGCGTTCTCTCGTTCCTTAAAATTGATCAGCGTCGCCCTTTTCCCTCCGAGTGAGACAATGGAGATTCGATCGAGCAGAATTAAAATATTTTATACGGAAATATAACCTAATCTGCACCCCATATTTAATTTCTTTGATTATTTCTGATTAATTGGATACCAAAAAGTATATAAATATATTAATTTAAAACTGAAAATGAAGGGCAACTGAGGGAAAGGGCGAGAGCCAGAAAAAAATTTCCAAAACTCGGTGGGCGGAATGCATTAATTTAAAATTGGGAGTGTCGTGAATCTTCCTAAATGGCACTGGAAAGGGGTCCCCCATTCCGGAACAATAAGATAGTTTGACCATTTAAACCTTTCTTATAAAAGGTCCTAAAATTAGGACAGGGACTAGAGAGGGTAGGAAGGAGACGATCATACGTATTTTCCGAACTGGCTAGTTCCAGTAGTAGACGAGTCGCTCCTCGAGTGACGCAACGTGCAATGCTCCCAACAGCGAGCTCTTCCATAACGAAGTGGCCAAATTTCGGTCCCTTGGATTTTGCTATATGGAGGTTTTACGGAACATACTAAGGTTGGTAGGAAATTTAAAAAAAATTAATATCAATAATTTGGCATAATTCATCCAGGAACAAAATTCTATACAAAAATTTCCATGTAGGTACCATCTTCATTTCAAACATGACATCACAGCGAGGATTCCGAATGATTTGATGGACGGAATGGGCTCATTTTTGGTATGGGGAATGGCCTACCTTATATATTAGTACCATGGTTCTCAAATGCTACTTCATGGTTAAATTATGTAGGTTTGTATATTAAATTCTATTGTCATGAAACTGTTACTGGATAAGTATGATTATTAGTCTAGAACTTCGACAAAGGCATCAAATTCTTTGTTCATCTTGGTGTGTGAGAGCAGGCATGGAAAATCAAGCCCTTAGTAAAATTCAACACATGGAGACAAGAACCCAAAGGATGGACATTGAAAGTTGTCCATATATTTCAAGTCAGACAGAATAGCGATTGCAATAATTAGCACATTGGGATGAGTCAATTTCCTTATGGCATTTCTGAAAAAATGAATATAAATACGTTTTTGAATGACTAGCTTGAGTGTCACCAGATACCCTCACATTCAGCTTATAAGGCTATATGAGTTTTACCTGAAGATGGTACTCTTCATCGAAACCTGGGTTATTTTGTAATAAATTTTTGACCAATGTTGTTTCATTTATCATGAATGAATTTTACCCGGTAAAGACAAATTGCTACATTTTCAAGACAAGATGTTAGATACAAAAATCATGGCCTTTTTCAGAAATCAATTGAAATTGTGCAACTACTTTTGATTACACCACATTGTAACCTTACCTGCAACAGTTCATAATTCAACACAACCAACTGGTAGGTGGTTGAATGGAGTCAAATCCAATGAATGTTTCTCTGATTTTTTCATTTGTGTATAATTTTGCACATTTGTTCATGATGGCATACAGAGTGCTAATGTGCCAAATGTAAGAAAAATATGAAAATTAATTTTCAGGGCAGAGAGTTCCTACATATCAACTGAACTTCCATGATCTCAAAACCTAATTTGTTAAAATAATTTACTGGGTAAGTAGGGTAATTAAAATAGGGGATTTTGAGTTCACCTTCATGAAATAAATGAATATTTACTCCATATTGTGACAACTTTAGGCCATGCACAGTATGATGAATGACTCTTCTCTCACTTTTCATTTGCCTTACAAAACTCCCACACAATACAAAACCACTGTAGCAAGTCTTTCATTATTATAGCTGTCAGCAAATTTTAATAGTCCCCTAAGTATGTGCAATATTTACAATGTATATAAATAAAAATCAAGAGAAATTGCTAATTATCCAAAAGCACTTATTCGAATCACCCTTCCATGCTAAAGCCATAGCGGGGACGCGGGTGAATGGAGGACCTCTCCCCTCCTCTCGAGTCTAGTGAAGCACTGAACAAAGTTGGCTTATTAGGTCCAGATGCCCTATGAGCATTCCTGCAGCCTTTTGCGAATCTCTGCAACAACAGAGTCCTGTGGTATGTCCTCTTCCTTACGAGAAACCACATCTCGGATTTTGACCACTCCCTTCTGAACTTCTGACTCTCCAAGGACAAGTGCTAGGGGAATGCCACGCTCCTCACAGTACTGCAGCTGTGCCAAGAGCTTTGGGTTCTGCTTATATGACATTTCCACCTTTGGGAGTCAAAAGGAATATTTAATCCAAAGAAGAAAAATAGAAAGAATAGTAAGAATACATATGCACAAAGTTGGAAGGACAGATGTAATAAATGAAATAGTAAACAAAATGCAAAGAGCACCAATCAATTAATTTTATATTATCAAAACCAAAATCTCAAGACAAGTGTTTATCTGAGTTAAATTCACCAAGAGAGGTTGCACCAAAAGGTTATAGTCCTGAGATTTTGTCCTAGGTCATACAAGTTTTCAAACATTCATATGAGATTGAAATGATATTTTCAATGAAATTTTAACCATTAACACTCTTTAAATATAATCTTTTTACATTTCCCATTTTAAAATAATCACATCATGACATAAAAGTTTTAAAATGGTTTTTCATTGATGATTCGGGTATAACGTGGTGGAATCATTACTTTACGAATGAAATTATTTGGTATATACCAAATAAGCCTTTATTTATGTGACCCAGTCATACATGCCCACAGTCAGGTTGGACCTGATGATGATTGTTAATTGTGAAAGTAGACTGTACAAATGAAGACTTTTATATGCAATTTAAGCAAGCTACCTTTTGGTAAGCTTAAATGCTAGGAAAAGGTGAAATAAAGATTTGTTTGTTGGTGTTCAATCAAAAAATATGAAAGCATTATGAAAACAGACCTTTTGGAAAAAATTTTTGTCAATGCACAGAAAAGTAAGAAATAATTCTATTAATTATCATGGAATTTGTCCTAAAGTAATCAAATGCATAACACAAAAATGCCAGAATACATATTATAGTTTTAGCCAATGAATAAAGCAAGAGGGAAGAAAATTACTTCTTTTACTTAATTATTTATTTATGAATTAAATAAGTCTTGCATTCTGGTCATTATGAAAATTAATAAATTTTTCTAGGGTACACACAATAGTGTTCATTGCTTATTTCTAGGTGTAATATTTCTGAGACAAGGGGAGTGATGATTCTCCATTTCTAATGCCACGTAATAAAATGATAGTTAACAACAGAGATGGATTATGGTAGGGAAAATGGAATCAGTTTGACTCTATGGTGGAATTCCTCATTTCATGACAAAGGGACAATAAGAAAAATTATTCATGGTGTTAATCAACCACTAACCTTGATTCCAGCATCCCACAGCACCCGACAGAGCTCCATCCGATGTGTGAGCATGTTCTTTTGAGCTGAGGCCACAAATGCCTCCACCTCAGTGGTGCGGAGAACCTCACCAGTGATGGCTTTCTGTCGCGTCAGGTTTGCTTCTAGAATTGAGAATATGCGCTCCACCCCTATGCTGATTCCCACGCATGGCACTGGCCGTCCTTTGGAGTCAAACATGCCTACAAGGTTGTCATAGCGACCACCACCTGCCACACTCCCGACACCAGTCTCCTGAACCGAATTCTCTTTGCTATCATTGGTAACAGCATCCTCTCCTGTGCCCCCTAGAATCGATAAGCAGCAAGTCATGATCAAATGCAACCTATAAAATAAATTTCTTTTTAATCCTCTTTCTAATGAAAGGAAGTACTCAATTATTTTCCATCAGTGGACCCCTTAAAATAATATAGTACAAACATTCTTTTTGATATAATAATGTAGCCAGGAGCCTACTTCAGACTACATTTAAAAAAGTCTAATATAAGCTATTAATTCAAGAGTTCTATTTTTCCAACTTCCTATAATTTAATGTGCATCAATTAAATACCTTTAGCATTAATGGTGTTATTTGATGGAATATAAATATAAATTTAAGTGATTATTATTTAACTTATTGGGATAATTAGGGGGAAGATGCTGAGTCAAGGAAGTTCCACCTCAAAGAGAAATGCCTTTTCTTAGCATAATACTATACCAACTAATGCTTACTTTGAAATGACTGTGCAGAGTTTTAAATTCCTCCAACACTTCCAAAGTGCCCATTATTGATTTTTTTCACCTGATGGGAAAACCTTTACTTTGTTTTTCCATCACAAAATAAGTCATAACTTACGAGGACTTAAAATATCCTTTTGAAAGTCCTCATTGTGAGAGAGTATCAGGTAACTATCTCTCCATATGAGGGGGTCAAATGTTTCAAAGAGGTGATTCCCTCGCCTGAGCAAGGAACTTAATACGTAATATTTTGAATTTTGGCAGTAAACAACATTGAATTGAAAAAAAAACAATAAACAAAGAAAATTGCATCGATATGAGAAAAGTTAATTAAAACCTAATTTACAAACAAATTGAATAAAGCATAAAAACATGAATTATTAAATTGTTAATTACATTTATAGTCATTGAAAAAAGTCAAGAGCAATGCACTTTGGGAAAATTTGAGTGTCACTCATAGTGACATTGGTACTTAAAAAGAGTTTATATTATTTGTGTAACAGACAGAGATGGAGAATTAACCCTTAGCGGTCCAATTTTTTTAAAAATTCAAGTAGTCTGGTCCTAATTAATTTTTAGGAAAAAAGAAATAATTGACAGGATTGATTGTTGTTCCTTTAAATGTTCTTATTTTATTGTTTAAAGTAAAAATCCACTGGTTATA
>WURS02033387.1:0-11525 GCA_011762765.2 Rhinocypha anisoptera
CAGCCCTGTCGAAACCCGGGTCGTGTTTTTAAAATTAAATTTGTGTGGAATTACCAAGTGTTTCTCTTACTCCAATGTAAGGTAATATGATGATGGTGATAAGAGAACATTGTGCTGGGTCCACTGCTCTTCGTGGACCCGGAACTATAGGGTTTCATTATATCTTCCAAACACTGAAGCAAACATCTACCCGAAAGACAAATAGCTCCACATCTGAATATTTGAATGGTCCCACCAGAGTAAATTCCTATATTTCCATATCACCTGAATTAACACGAAGAATATCACGTGCGTGCGGCACAGAAAAAGGAGGCGGCATCGACTGTTCGAAAACAAACGCGGGAAACGCTTATGGATCTTATAGCCTATAGGCATCGCAAAACTTGGTGGCACTTGGACAGGGGTTTGTTTTTTGTGGTGAGTTCATTGCCTATAGTGAGAAAATGAAAGTAATGAGATTTTCGAGAAGTAAGAAGGCTAGGTTAAATATAAAGTTAGAAGGAAATAAATTAGAATGGATAGAAAAGTTCACATATTTAGGAAGCATCATAGGGGAAAATGGACGTAGTGTCATGGATATTAGACTAAGAATTGCATTAGCAAAAGAGGCCATTGCGAAAAGGAAAGCGTTAATGAGAGAGAGACCCTAAATAAAGATTTGAAGCCTATATAAGTAAAAACCCTAATAAGGTGCGTAGCACTATATGGATCCGAAACCTGGACCATGAGGAAGGATGAGGAGCATAGATTGGAGGCTATTGAGATGTGGGTTTGGCAACGGATGGAGAAGGTGAAGTGGACAGAGGGAAAAACGAATGAAGAAGTTTTGAGAATGATATAAGGGTAGGAGATACGTTTGCGCGAGAGCTCCAAAAAAAACAGGAAAGGTGGACGGAAGGGGTACTCAAGAGGCAATGGGTTGTTGAAAGTTGTAATAAGAGGGCAGAATGTTGGGTAAGCGGGGTAGGGGTAGGAAGAGAGAACAAGGATATTGGACAGAATGATAGGGGGTAGAAAGTATGCAGATTTGAAGAGGCTATTAAAATCGGATGTCATGCGGCCAACTTAAGGAATTCTCATTAAAAAAAAACTATCTTAAGCGGTTGATTACCCTCCATCATCATTGCCTATAAAAACTGTCTCTACACGGGGGAGGAAGGCAGCTACCCAGTGCGCGTCAGAGGCCGTCGTTGCCAATTATCCCCCTCCGTCAATTTATGTCTCTGGTTTACTTGTATCTTGCTTATGTATCGCCTGTGCTCTCTTTAATGATATTTAATCAAGATGCTCTCCGTTGTACTTTGCCTCCGCTCAAAAAAGCGCAAAAGCGCGCGTACCCTCTCCAGGGTTAATACGAGTGGGTCGCCCTCTGCTGACCATGCGCTGGCCCATCCCCTCTCCGCTCCCTTTACCAGCTCCTTCCATTCAACGTCTTCCTCTCCCTGACGTCAAAACTCCGCGCAGGCGAGTGCCACTACATTTTGTGATGCTTATTTTCAATAGTTAAATAATACCTTCCAGACAACGGCCGTGAATTTTGTCTTCGATCTTATCCCATTCGATACCCACGTCGGACCTCCAAGGACGTCGGAAGAACGGGAAAGAAGGAAATCGAGAATTTTTCTCCGCCCCAGATACCTGGCCAGAAAACCTCTCAGTTTCTTGGTTTCTCCCTCCACTGATCGACCAACTTGAGGAAAATGATCCGAAGGGGGACACGCGCAGACTCGAAGCGCAGACCGGAGGACGGCGCGAAGTGAAGCCTTGAGATTAAACGGCGGCTCCACAAATTCCAAGGCTGACGGCGGCGGTCATCCGGGGACACCGGAGAAGTAGGGCGTGAGGCTAATCTTTAAGATTCGCCACTTCGGATTCTTAAAAATAAAATCTCAATGTTACCGAGCGTCGGTTCACCTTTAGGAATATTTCTCCGCTGCACTAAATGTATTCTCTACACGTTTCTATCTGATGATGATGATGAAGGGTGATCTACCGATTAAGGTAGGTTTTTGATGAGCAATTACACCTAACTAGGATCCCTCTTCCAATCTGCATACTTCCTAGCCCTATCACTCTGTCCAAAATCCCTATTCTCTTCCTACCCCTTTCCCAACATTCTGCCCTCTATCCGATATTTACCCGAAAAAATATTTACCAGCATTCTATCTGATATTTACCCGAAAAAAATTATAAATAAATCATATTATACATTTATAAATATTAACAATTTCATGAGTTCAGACTATGTTTTTGGAAATCCGAGAAGCAAGGCGTAACTCCAATAACTAAAAAAAAAATTGCAGGATAGCAACAGAATTCCACGTAGCATAAGGTGTGCTGTAAAAATTCAGTCATCTAGTGATGAATGACGGTGTTCAATTAGAGCGATTCGAAAATTCGATAAAGAAAACAAATGGTTTAAAAAATTTACATTAGTTCTCCTCCAATTTAAGGTTCCTATCAAACATCTCTATACTGCATCGGGTTTAGCCACTGAAATTCAACCGCTAAAAACCGGAAGTCAAGCGACTAAACAAATTGGAAATGATAAATTAAACTTTAGACTTTGGCATTTAAAAATTATGATTGAGGGGTCCATCAAGGTAGCGCCCAAAGTTTAACTACGAATTTAAATCATTAAAGTAATTTATAAGCATGTTTCCGCTACATAAATCATGTAACACACGAAGAAAAGAGATTTATAAACCGATAAAGTGACCCAGCTACAGGTACCAGTGAGTATTCCGTCAATAACACACTTCTAATGAATATCAATTACCAACAGGACAAAACAGTATAGAGCTAAATTAAGAAGGAACGATATAAGCTAAATGAAACACAGCTTATTCCACATAAATAAAAACTTTAATCCACGGCCATGATTTCACTGCGAAGCAGCATCATCAGTATGAAGACTAAGCGAAGAGAATGAATGAGAAGAAAAAAGTCCGCTAATCTACTAGAAAGATAAGAAAAGAAGGGAAAGCGAATTGGGTGGCTTGGCATTTAGGCAAATATTTAAAAACCTCTTTTTGTTTTATTTCATTCCTGATGATTTGAAACTAATTACCACGAGAATACAAATCATATTTGTCTTGAGCACCCGCACTCGGACACTAACATTAATTGTGTATCAAAAATGTCACAATAATTGCAAGAATTAAATTACATCAATTTCCCGAGTTAAACTTCACTTTATTTTAATCATTCTGATGACATTTTGTCAGTCCGAACATAGTCTGCAAACACTGATTGACATCGTTACTCAGCCATTGTCTAGCGTTCTAGCCTGGACCATATCGGGTGGCCCTCAAACGAATTGGGAGGGGGGGGGGGACTCATGAAGCGTCTCCCTCTGTTGCAGCATAGTCATTGTGACGGATGTTGCAATGAAATATCTAGCGCTCATTTAATTTTCAACTTTTGCACTTACAGATTAAACCTTAACCATTTGAACATTGGATTTTTACGACTGGTAAGTGATAGAGGGCTTCCAATGACGTCCTCCTACTTATGTTAAATTCTTCGACTGTGAATTTATTCCGCGCACAATTACGTGATGATCATCTCGGCTTTGGAGATGGGATTGGAGGACTTATGGGAAGCGAGGAAAGGGTGATTGCGTCACTTAAGGGGCGACCCCACTGCGCTCGACCCTTTCGACATCGAATCGTAAGGCAAACGCCTTCACGTAACTCGGATCCGATATCGCCCTATCAAGTCTCCGCGGTGCCGGAGGGGAAGACATCTCCTTTGATTGGCTGATCCGTCAAACGATGATGAAGTCTCCTCCACGTCTTAGTGGGGCGAGGAAGGGTTGAACGTGGCACGAGTTTGGAATAAAAAGAATCCATGGAAATTGGAAGGTCAGTTATTCACATGACTCCCAATTGCATAGTGTAAAATGAACAGTGCTTATTTAATTTATTGGAATGTTCGACATTTATGTCAGGAGATATATGAGATACGATATATATCGTAGCTACGATGTCCCAGCAGACGTTTAAGACCGAAAATTTGGCGAAGTGTGTGTGTGTCGTTTCTCAGTGTATCTACGTATGTTTCCTTCATCTATCCTCAATAGTTTTTTGTGCATTTTCAACGAACTCTCTCTCTCTCTATATATATATACATATATATATCCAATACGTTGGGGAGTCCACACTTGTGGATATAACTACACTTGCAGAAGCACATGAGAACACAAATAAAAGAACACTTACACTTGTATCCGAACTTTCGGTGGTCGAGGCACACCTTTCTCTTAAGGATCGAGGAAAAAGAATCATTCGATCGATGAAGAAGAAGATTGGAGGTAGAAGAATGATTCTTCTTCCTCGATCCCTAAGAAATAGGTGTATCTCAACCACCGAAAATTCGGCTCCAAGTGTAAGTGTTCTTTTATTTGTGTTCTATGTTTCTCGTCTGCTTCTGCAAGTGAAGTTATGTATTATATATATATTTATATATTGATATATATATATATATATATAAACAAACACATGCATACGTACATGAGCAGCGACAGTACACTAGAAAAAATACGCGTATTTAATATAGGTGAACATAAAAAAGGCACTTATAGATAAACTCAGTAAGCGTCACCATCTTCGGATGAGAAAAGTTTTGTCCATCCGAAGAAGGATAGACAAACACACCGAAAAGTTTAGAAATTGTCTTTTTATGTTCATCTATATTTATTGGTCATATTTTATCTTGTATACTTTAGTGTATTTATCATGTGTATCGTATCCTTGCTCTATTGACTACAAAATAAAATGCTAACTCAATATTTCAGAGGGTATTGGTCTGACTAATTCCGTCAAGAATATTTATCGATTGCATAAATAAATAAATATAAATATATACATATTTATAAGACCATCTTATTCTTTGAAAAGTGTACCAAATTTTGTCTTTCTCCATGCTTGTCACTCGTTTTCCACGCCAGATCGTGCGGCCAAGAATCATTGCCTCATGCTTATTAAATTTTCGACACTTCTGTGTGATATGCCTTTTATTTATTTGAAGGAGATAGCCTAATAGTCTGTTGTGGAGCGGCGCCCAAAAACAGAAAGACAAATGTGCCTTCCTCTTGAATTTAATGAGAGATAAGAAGTAATGGCTTTTTGGTATATGCTTTACGCTTCCGCTATGGGTATTTTCCACACATAAATTTTCACTCTTCTAAGGATAGGATCAAATGGCAACAAAACCTCTTGTATGGCTGGAATAAATAACGGATGTACTTAATTTTTGCTCCTCTGTATATTTTAGAATGGACCGATCACTACCTGATAAATAAACGATAGATGCCATCAATTTCCTGGTAAATTCATTTCCATTTTACCAGAGTGAATGGGGATTATATCGATCAAGGGAAAATGAATGATATTTAATGTCATCCTGAAATGAAATATGTTTTCACATTCCAATAACTCTCAAAATAGTGCGACAACACGTGCCCCACAAAAAGTTATACGGCAAAGGAGCTCATAATGGATTTTTGCAATGGAATTCACCTTTCATGACACGAATGAAAATAATTGATATATCGACGAGTTATGATGATCAAATGCGATGAGCACCATTCATGTTGAGTTTAGCGATCACTTATTCACACAGATGGGATACAAATCTTGAAAATGTACCGAACCTCCTAGAAAGTTCGCCAACAGATGCCAACCTGGATGGCAAAGGGCCAATATTGGTCCAATAAATTAAGTCCGAAGCGGATTCTCTCGCCGGGAAATCCAAGAATCCTTTCTATCACAAGCGTTCATTACTACGCGGAATACGCACACCTCGTAACATCAAGAGAGACTCCCGATTTTCTGATATAACATTTTGCATAAAAGCCAAGGTGATCCTGACTTGTTTCTGAGAGGTAGAGAGAGTTTCGGCACTAAGGAATTAGTCCAAAGTTGCGAACTTTTGCTTACTGACCTCATAGGCGTGACTCATGTGACAGTAGTCTAAAGAAAGAAAGCTGAACGCACGAATCATAAGATGCAGGACATCCCCTCAAAACAATTAATGCTTAAGTAAGTATTATTAGGTGCAGAAATCCGCCAAAATTGTCTGAAGATAGGAAAATAATTGTTGAAACTTAAAAAGAGCCACTTCCAAAACTTTGAACTTACAGATGACTGTTGTCGGAGGAACCAGCAAGATTAGATCAGTGGCGGCGGTATTTTTACGTAGTAAACATAGAATATTTTGCTTTGGGGAGTTAATTGTTAACTAATTTAAGCTGGAGGCAACGATAACAGTAACATTTATCAAAAAAGCAAAGGGTAAAATATATCCAATCAAGTTGATTGGGTATTTTTTGCAATTACTATTGATTAATGGTTTTTATCGATTATTGACGATGTATTATTTATGTTTATTGATAAAACCTCATTTCATGGTCTCAAGAATTGTTAAAATGCTTTGTGCAATAGTGCTCGCGTGCTTTCGGTATCCTTGGGGGGACCTTCTGGTATCCTCAGCGGATCTATCCCCTACAGTACCCCATTTGAAAACGACCAATGGTAAAATGTGAAAATAATTGCTTCCGCATAGCTCTTTTCTTTCAAAAGTTATTCTCCAAATCAATTCCTCAGTTCTCCTCCAAGTCCTTCATTAACTCATTCTTTCATTCCGCTAATCTTTTACCGAATACTTACAGTACTGACTTCAGTACTATGGTACTGAATCCAAGGAAGTCACCATTGTAGGTAGTCAATCCTAAGATTCATCGGTATTCCGCAGAACACTCGAGTTAACCTGTCACCTGCAAAAATGTTCCCACCATCATAATTCCTACCTCCAACGTTCCCCATTCTCTTCTCCTCTTACACAATCCTTGGTCTACCTCCAGGGTTTTTCTACCTGCAATTTTACTACTACAGTATTCACTTAACTGTCATGCCTAATGTGTTTCCTGCTTGTTTCTGTCTTCTTCTTCTGGGTGTAGTCCATAAGCTTCCCTTTTCAATATATCTAGCTCTTCAGAATATTTCTCCATACTCGGTATAGCCACCGACCGGGTTAACCTGGTGGGTAGCGTGCTCGCCGGCAAACTCAAAGGTCGAGAATTCGAGTCCCGCCCAGGGCATGGGTGTTGTGTTTGTCTAATAGGGTTTTTCTATGAAATGAAGCGGTACGAAATGACCATAGCCGGGGTCGAAGCACCCTACAAGCGAAAATGCTACTACGCGTACTACTCGGCATAGCTATTCATTTTTTTCCGTTCCTTCGAGGCACCACATTGCTTACAATCCTCTCTTTTCTGCAAGTATATTGCTCATGGATCACTTATGTATAAAAGTATGTTGCTCTATATGCAAGCCTTAATGAACTACTTTCTTAATTCTTGGCCGATATCACTTGCTTTGTTTTAAGGTAAAAATTTTTCAACCCGAAAATGTCGCTAGAATATCAACATATCAATCCCGTGGCTTGGTTTTGTGATAGATTTTTAGTCCCTGGATTTTCAAGTATGCTGAAGGAGACCAAGTCCTGAATTTCTGGTTATATTTACCTTCTCGATGCCGAATTTTTGAGACCTGACTTTTTTAAAGAGCGCACGATATAACAGTCAAGCACTCAGGGATTTCATTTTCGATCGCATGCATATCAACCAGATAGAATACTGTTTGGAAACTTGGAGAACGTTACAGGATGGATAAAATTGCATTAAAGGACCCTAGTTGCAATTACAGTACAATACAGAGAAAAGGGATAAAGCTTTTCTTACTAAAGAATCACCAAATACTCCATAAATATAAAAGGGTTCAAACGTCAGCGAATAATAAAAACGATATATATATATACTCGTATTAATACTATGGTGGTGGTATATATATATATATAACATATATATATGAGAAAATACGCCATAGGCGATAAATATAATCTGGGATAGGAATTGGGAAACAGGATAGGAATACATACAAGGACGAACACAAGGGAATAGTATATTTCACGGAAAAAATATAACTATATATTTCTACACACACACATAGAAAGAAACACTTAAAATACTCACATTGGGAAGAAATATTTCGGGGATTGATTGCCCATTCGTCGGTCTTGGAGAAGAACTCAGTTCTCTCAGACCGACGAAGGGGCAAGCAAGTCCCGAAATATTTCTTCCAAATGTGAGTCTTTTAAGTGTTTCTTTCTGTGTATGTGTATAAGTGTGTGCGTATGTTCGCGTTTGCTGCTCGTCTGACCTTATTCTGAGACATTAACGAGGTCTAAATGTAATCACGGTGATAGAATACGAGTATATACACGGAAAGGAACAAATTGGAGCTAATATTTGGCAAGCGAGAAGGATTTAAATTTATCTTTCTTTTGGAGACACTGTAATCAACTAATGAAGTTCAAGCCTATCGATAATTAAAAAATAACCCTAATTATTTCAGTAATTAGTTTTTACTGGTAGACGCTTAATACTTTAAAAATTATATTTTAAAGTTACCTTACATTTGAATGTTAATACTTGTCTCTAAGTGAGTTTATGTTTACTTAATTTCATTTGACTCTATTAAGGAAAACGTAATGGGTGCTAACCTTTCGATTTATTGAAATTAATACATTTTAAAATACGTCTATATCACCTAACGCTAATTTATTTTACTCGAAAAATAGTACTCTGCCTGATTGTTATATCTCAGTCGTTATATATTTTCGTTAAAGGTCTGAACAAAAATATTTTTTAAAGAACAGGGTGAACATGAAATGACCAGGGTAACGGCACCATGAGTGTCTTTGTGTAAAGCCTAATTCATTCAGAGTTTCCTTCACAAATAATTAGCATCCTTTTACATTTCGCAACCAGTATTAGTACTCGTTCGTACGTAGTAAGGATTTCACATAAGAAGAATTTTCAAAAGGTGGGAGCCACAGTAAAATGTTTATTTGGTAAATATTTTCATAATTTTGAAATAGTACGGTGTTTGAAATGGCCTGGTGTTAGTGAAACAGAGATTTTCTCCCTGCGAGGAAATAGATTTCTCACTTTGAAGATGCAATTCTCAGAATGCCAATAACAAAAATAGCAAACGATACTTTTACATAAATTGAAATGATCTAAAATATCATTTATCAAGGAATCGTTGATTGGAATTGTGTGACTGTAGTTGGGAAGATGATTAGAATTTAAACTAAAGCAAAATAGGGAGGTATTCGTTACTACTTTCATTGCATATGTGCTAAAAGACACCCAAAATGGTTCATAATTGTAATTACAATTCTATGACATCCATTTTTCTGCGGAAAAAATGTAACGAAAATGTCACAATTACATTCTTTACATTGTCATGTGGTAAATACAGTGTGTTCTTTTGTGACGTCTATATTCGCTATTTTTTCAACTACATTATAAATACAGGCAATTTTCAGATAAAATAACTGATACAATTATTTTATCCGTCCAGGTCCATATCAAAAGGGAAAAATTTTCATATTTTAGTATTCTAGCCTAAATGACGAGAAAGGAATATGAAAAAGTTGACATATTACAGGCATATAAGCCTTTGGTAAAGTAATATTTCATCCAAGGGTCTCACCTATGCTTGAGTGATATAATGATGTCTTGTATAGAGAATATTGTTTGTCGGAGAAATGATTAGAGACCTTCGTGGAAGCAAGATCTCCGAATGAGAAAATATAATTTGATATGATTTTTAAAAAATCTGCTATTTCCAGTGTTGCTGATATTACTGTAAAATCGCTCAAAGAGTCTATGACACACTGCCATTAAAATAATTACAGGGTAAAACAATGGGGTGAAAAATCTCTCGACCTATCTGGTAATGGCACGTCAAAGAGGAGGAATGACAGTCGTCTTTTTTGTACGCATACTGAGTATCCAAATCCTGAGGGGGAATGTTACTCTTTGCTGTCCTGTGATGTGTTTCATGGATGGATTTACCAATTGCCAATGGCGTATTTCTCCCCTAATTTTCCTCTTATTTCTCCTCTCAATTTTCATTAAACGGATATTAGCTTTCCCATAGAGATTAAGACAAGTAACTAAGTAAGCGCTCATAGAATCTACTAGCCGATATAAAAAACGTCAAATTGGTAATATAATGAAAGAATATGGACAATTAAATCCGAATAAAACACATTTTACAATTGTTTAGATGTCATTTTAATTAATATTATAATTGCTAATGATATAATTACGTGGTGTCTAGCTGGTGATTTAATTACTGAACAATTACTGAACAGACTATGAACTTTTAATTTTAAAAATTGTAAGATGTAATGCAATAAATTCAAAATACGAGGTGTATTCAAGTTATAAGGCCTCCTATTTTTTTCTAATTAATTATTCACCCTAAAACAATGAAACTTGTGTTACTTCTCGACGTAATCTCCTTGCAGCCGTACACTTTTTTCGCAACGTCGACGCCATGATTCTATGGCCGCGGAGAGGGCTTCTTTAGGAGCCTGTTTTGACCACTAAAAAATCGCTGTGACGCTGTCGGTGTGAGAGGCCGAGATTGTTTTGGTTCGTTGTCACATGATGTGTTCTGCCTTCTTTAAACTGTCGCACCCATGAACGCACTTTCGACACATCCATGATTCCATCACCACATGACTCCTCCAACTGGCGATGAATTTCAATCGGTGTCACACCACTAATGATTACGAACTGGTCATGTAACGAAAACGTCGCCATTTTAAGTATAGAAAACAGTTCTCATTATCGCGGATGTCGCTAGAGATTCTATCTGTCGTACAGCGCTGCCATCTCTGTCACGCATTGACAAAGAGTATCCGATCATTTGAAAACAAACGGCATGCTTCTATCTGTTTCCAGTCCGGAGAAAAAGATTGTAGGCCTCACACTTCGTATATGTATGATCTAACAGTTTACAAGAATTAATGTATATTTAGATGACGATAAACTGTAACAGTTGAACCTGTAATAGAGTTGTTTACAATGAATTGGTAGCTCAGGGATTATTTCCCTTTTGAACGAGAATACGACTACAGAAAGGTTTCTGTTTAAGTAAGAGCGACGCACACAGTCTTCATCGATAGCAGATTTTTTAGGGAAAATAAAACCTCAGACGTTTCGAGTCAATCATAACACTGAGGGTCAATTGAATATTTGACGTCATTAGATTTTCCGGACAGAAAATCTCTCACCGAACAAGATGTTCGATGGGCAGGCAGCGCTCGGAACACCACGTCACGCTGAAAGAGGTTGCACTGAAAAAACCCTGATAAGAGTACATCCTAATTTAAATCGTTGAACCCCTTTCTCGATGCACTTTAATGGAATCCGTCGTAATTGCCGCACTTATCCCCTCGGAGGAGCAAAAAAGAGCTGCACACGCAATTTTAAACGAGTTAAATAACCGCGCGGTTGGCTACGCCCGTAATACATCGCTCTTATCCTCCCTTATCTCGAACCGTTCCGCCCACTTTTATCCACTCTCTCCCCCCCCCCCCCCCCCCCCCCCCCCCCCCAATCCAAGAAACCCCACCCTCCACCCCACTCACCCCCACCCACC
>WURS02033397.1:0-11524 GCA_011762765.2 Rhinocypha anisoptera
GCTAGAGAGCGCCTAATTCTCTATTCCCCTCACGACTGGTCTGCCCCCAAATATAGGGAAGACTTCTACGTAATTAACGAAGACACGTGAAAAATTAATTCTAAAAATTCGGTTTTAAAGATTCAAGAATTCACTTGGGAATTTATTACGTTTGGTCGAAACAGTCATACTGACAACATTTTGGACCTGAGATTATGTTTCAAGTTTGGGAGAATTTCGCTAGAGTTTAAATTTTTGCAACACGAAATTTCTCTTTAAAAAAGTAAACTGAACCTAATTAGAGTTGCCATTCAACTGCGCTTGTGAATGGGATCATTATTTTTCAAAGAATGTACGTACACGAATACGACAAAATCGAATTTTATCGTCCTGATTTCGTTCGTTAAGATTATATAATTTATTACTCCCACTTGTTTAACTGTGTTCAACTTCTACATGAATAATCATCCTAAATTAAATATTTCAGCCTTGATAAAATAGTTTAAACAATGTTCTCAAATTTTCCTTTATTAAAAAAATAATTTTTCATTCGGTTTATTTTTCATTGAAACTTGTCGGACATAGGAAATAAGATCCTCGACACATGTGGAATAACGACAAAATTACTCGTGAATGAGGTAGCATTACTTAATATAGTAATATAAACAATTAACTATCCCAGTTATTATATGTAGAAATTTTTAAAGACAAATAGCAAAAAGAGCCAGTTGATTTCCTAGGTGAGAGCCTTACACAATATCGAATTTATTTCCGTAATGTCATTGAATCTCACCACCCATATATTTCAGAGTACATGCAGAAATAACATCAGGTAATAAATAAATAATCTCTGATAGAATAGTAAATAATTAAGTAAAAATGAATGAAACATTCTGATCCCGTTTCAGTGAGGTATTTTAGGTTATAAAAGGGAAATTTATATTTTGGTATGTTAAATATGTTTTACGTCCCGGACATATTCGCCACGGTGATATTCTTTCTGAAGCCCATCGCTACCATTCGATTTCAAATTCTAACTGATAAAACTGAAAGACCTATTGTTTCAATTTTCAATAAATACACACTCATGAATAAAATCTAATTTTATCCGGAGCTATTCAGTAATATTTTACCTAAGTAGTGTATTGACTTGAGCCATTACAAACGAGGGAAAGCGATTATGGTAAGTCAGATATGGATTCATTGATGCGCCATGCGATTCAAAGTTTTACTTGTTTGACACCATTCGTCATCATTTTACGAAAATCCTACGTAAGATAATATTATAATAATGCGCTTCTATTTGCCAAAAAGATTAATTCAAATAATTTTATTGAAATTTTCGTGGTGTGGATATTTAATGAGTCTGTTGTGAGAATTTAAGTGATAAATTTAATTTTTACAGACCACTTTAAGTTTTAAACGTACTATTTAGCACGAAAAACCCATTTAATATTTTTATATGAAAATGCACGCCATATTATTATGAAAAGACAGTAAATACTGGCGACATTTTCAACTTGAACGCAGCAACATTTCATAAGTAAATAAGTTTCACGAGAGACGGGAAATGTTTAAATCTCTGCTGGTGTTTCCATTTCCATTCCAGACTCCATAAAATTTCTCATGAATAATGGGAACGATTACGTTAAATGAAAAGATCTACTGTATAGAAAAAGCTTAGCAAAAGAGACATTTGCGAAACGGAAGGAGTTGATGAGAGGAACCTTACGGAAATACTGTTAAAAAATATTAGTGATAGTCCTCGTAAGGAGTGTAGAATTACATACAGACGAAAGGTTGTATATAAAGAAGGATGATAATGTTAGATTTGAGGTGTAGATTTGACGAAGGATGGAGAAGGAGAGGTGGACGGAGAATAAATCTAATGAAAAAGTGCTGAGAATGATATAAGGGGGGAATAGAGGCGATTGCTACGTTAAATCCAAAGAAGGCAGGAGAGGTGAAGATGGATGGAAGTTGGGTGAGTGGGGAGGAGGGGTTAGAGGTTTTGAGGAAATGACGAGCGGTTAAGTGAAGAAAAGACTCAAAAGGGTATGAGGCGGCTGAAGACGGAGGAACACCACGCCAAAGCACATGCGAAAGAAACGAGGCTACTCAAAGACTGTCCCGCTGCGTGTGGCACCGTACCATCATTGTGCCCAGTTAACACTGCTATTATATTTTTAAAAAAAACCTTAAGATGGCGGCTATAACCAACGTGCATCATCACTAGAAGATCTCTTACGCTCGTGGAAGCCCTCTGGTGAATGATTCACTGATTGAAGATAGACAATTGAATTGAAGGACTCTGATCCGTGGAGAAAGTTTTTATTTACTTATTTATTTTCTTTGTTGTGCTGAAGGAGATGATACAGCCATAGACTTTGTCATATTATGCATGATTATACAGAGAAAACAGTAAACAAAATTGCAAAATTTGGAAACATAAAATATAATCCTCAAAGTAATCCTTGCTAACATTATAGCCCTTTTTTTTACGTGGAACGTTTTTAGTCTTTCTTGAAACCCACAGTAAAGGAAACTTCTTTAATGTCCTCAGGAAGTTCATTATACATCAGGAAGATCATTATACTGAAGAATAATTACGTGGGCCTTTTTAGTTTCAAATAATAACCATTCAGCTTTTCTTACGAAGTAGTTATATTTACAATGGCGAATTTGGAGGTCCTTTCTCGAAACCTCTCTCTCGGAGGCTCTTGTTGGCGCATTTATAATATCTTACGCCCAATATCATTTCAATAGAAACAGAACCGTTATCATTCGTCAGCGTTTGGCGTTACAGATCAGGGCGGCATTTATTAAGGAGAGCCCGCACTAAGTAGAGCGTGGACATATTCGAACTCTACAAACATTGTCCATACCATCAACCTCCCGTACAATTACAATGGAAATTCCATCTCATCTTAGCTGAAATGCTTTTTTCGCTTCCTCCATTTGATTACCAACTACTACGTGCGTTCATGAGCCCTCGGAAGCAGTCAAATATAGCGCTAAACATCGCTTTCCAAACGTGGTAGAAAATTTTACGATGGTGAGCGCCAACTTGCGTTCACAAGGAAAAATTTCCACAAGCGTGTGACTTAAAGTAGAAGTAATGAGCTCATAGTGTGAACTGGGCATCGTGTAGGGGGTGCCCAGTCGCCTTCGGGGGTCGTCAAATCTCCGAGAGATGCATCCGGGTAGTTATTATTCACTCGGAATTCGAAAAAGCCATTCCCATGATTCCTCGAATCCTATCCCCTCCCCGAGGCCCACTTCTCCCGGTTTTACCAGGCAGGGAACGACCGTCTAGCAAAATGCGTATAATTTGCTCGGTAATTCCCTTCCAAGTCGCTCTCCCCGACGACAAGGGAGGAATCTGGAACAGTTACTGAAATAATTTTCTAAGGATGTAGGTATGTAATCGTGTTTCGTCTGAACCAGATATATAATTGTTGTCCCTCGTAAAAAAAAAGGTTCCACCATTTCGAGAGAGAAAATTTTCGGTTAGTCAGTGAGTCGTATGAGTTGACGATTCCCGTGCTGTAATAAGATCGTCTTTGGGCCTTGGGTGGCCGTCAATTCTCGGTTTTTCGTTTACTGGGGAAACAGACGCGCTCGACAAGAAGCCGATAATGACTGTTCAGGACAGTTTGAGGAAAGCGTGGAAATCAGAGAACTATTCTCCCAAGACGACGACTACCATCACCGAGAATCACGGCGGGTGAGAGGGAAGGGTGGGGGATGCTGGGAAAATGGGATGTATTGGGTAATTTACAGGTTATACTTGGTGGACGCATACCAACGACGAACGGAAACCCACGACCGACAAAACTCTCGAGGATCGCGTGAATACACGAGACGAAAGCAAAAAGTCCTCCCGGGCGAAAAGAACCGCCCGCCATTTTTTATTTTTCCTGCAAGCGGTGACCTCTCGCGAGGCCACCAAGAAAAAGAAAAAAGAAGAGCGAAATGCGACGCCGTTTCAAACCTCTTCGACACAGTGCAACAGGCAAGAAGCCGGGTTAAGAGGAACCTTTTATTCCTATCTAGGGCCCACGCTGTAAGAGTTCCTGCAGAAACTACAATTTGAAATATCGTAAAAGACGAGACGCACACAGAGAGAAAGACAAGGTAGTGGAAACTTGGAAAGAAAACTAAAAAGTTAGAAAAAATAGGTGATGATAATTGAGGTTATCAGATGGAACGCCAATGGACATCGCTTGTTGACCCACTAATGCAGCACTAGATGAGCTCCAAGAGGAAACGTTTTGACCTGGTTAAAAAAGGGTTTGGAATAGGGTAGGGTATGGGCTTCCAAGCCAATGCTAGGTTAGGGCCTTCGAATACCGGAATTCCCACTCATCACAAACGAGATTCTGATTACGTCGGATGTCGAGAACGTGAGCTAGGGTGCGAGAGAGAGAAGGAGAGAGAAGCGGAGGCCAACGCTGACCTGGAGCCTAAATCCAATCGACCAAGGCATGATCATGAGAATGCGTTATCTGGTCCAAATATTTTCCTTAAAAGGGAGATTGTACACTTATAGTTCAGTTTCAAACCTCTCTGCCGTGCAATTCAAATAATGTAGGAACGATTTTATAATCATCCTCTCGGATTCTGAAATTCGTGATAAGAAGGAAGGTTTGCAGAGAGCATGTCGTTGAATGTATTTCGTTTATAGCGTCTTGGTGAAACTAAAAACGAGTTAAGGTCACGTGACGATGTTGACCTGATGAAGCTGCTTAGTGGCAAAACCATGATCGTGTAAAATAAATTGTTATGTGGAATTGCAATGTTTTATTACCTGAAACTTCATGATTGAAATATTCCACCTAGTAACGCCTGAAACTGTTCGTTACAGAATGTATTATTTTGTCTATAATAAAAGATACCCATTATTTTTAACAACTCGATAAGAGTACACAATCTAATTTTTATTTTTCGTGAAAATTATCCTTTTGGAGTAGACTTTTAACAATTACCCAATCAAAAGTTCAGCAGTTTAGTCAGACATAATAAACCAACCAGAGGTTCTGGCTGAAGAATCCTAGTTATAAGAATCCACTCTTTGAAAAAAAATCCGCGATTCTATACTGATTTGCACTTCGTGAATCATGCAGCGCCATTACACCTGCCACTGTGATATTATCTTCCTAGGATATCTAGTTTAAGGATTAATTCCCAAAACATTTGTTTTTTTTCGCGGATTTCACTGGATATAATTAGGCATTTCTGACACACTGCTAGCTGTTTAATATACTTTTCCCACGAAGTGACTGAGCACGTTTTAGATTTGCTCTGAGAGATTTTTTCATGGGACTTGCGGAACAACTTCGAGTAAATAAAGTCCCTCATACTCGAAAAATATGTTTCCGTTTTTCGGGCACGTGAGTTTAAAAAAAAAAAAACTATTTCATTATACTCCACAACATACTTTGTGGCACTCACTGTGCCGTGCTGTGTTACTCGAAGACAACCGTTTCAATCGTGCTCTCGGACGTCAGCACACACATACGGCAAGGTTTCCGCGGCGCCATCAAAGAGAAGGGACCAGCGGCATAACCGGAGAGCCACCATCGGACTGACAGGTCTCTCTCTCTCTCTCTCGACACGGAATATCCGCGCGGTTGGCCCGAGGATGTCGGAGGTTGATTTTCGCATAGGCGTGATAGGTGTGGGTTACTCGAAACCACGCAAGCACACGCTCTCTCTCTCTCACTCCACGGGAGGCCTCGTCCCACCAGAAGGGACACCCTCACAGCCACTCCCAGAATCCCCGCAAGCCACTCTAGCCCCAATCGATTCCCAGTTGAAACACGACGGCTTTTGAAGGCCTTTCCCCGGCTGCGAGCTTCTACTTTCGGCAACCCCTGTAAGGAACCACCTGGAGTACGTCGCCCAAACTCTCCCGCCTTCCCGAGACTGGGTCTTCCACTCTGTCACCAATCAGGGGGTCGCGCGTCACTCGAGTCAACTCTCCACTCCCAAGCTGCAGCGGTTTCGGCTGGTTCGGATTTTTAAAAATTTAATATTTTCAAAATGAAAAGAATATGGAGTGGATTAGGGGAATATCCTAATTTAACTTTAAATTTTAATATTTATGTAGTTAAAACAGTATATAAATTCGTGAGGAGGAAATAGAATAAGACTTCGCAGTTCCACAGTATATATATTTTACTCCGACTAGTTTCACAAAAATATCAGCATCATCAGGTAAATAGAAATTAGGAAATTCCCATTTCCCTGATGATGCTAATATATTAGCGAAACTAGTCGGAATAAAATATATATACTGTGGAACTGCGAAGTCTTATTCTGGCCCCTCATCATGGTAGAATCCCACATAGTCAAGGTCTCAACTGTCTTTCATATCGTATACAAATTCATTTACATCTGAAGCATAGTCGTTATTTTGACTCGATTTTCAGGCTGAGAAAAGTATTCAGTAAAACACTTTTTAAAGACTACTATGCAGCTTTTGTGTGAAACGTATTCTTTATGGCAGCAAAGGTATTTTGTAAGATATTTCTGTATTATTTCACTGGCGTGCAAGCAACTTCCAAATATATCCCTGCGATTTTTGACTCACGCGGTGGCGACCCAACCTCCTTAAACAAAATGTGATTCGCAGCTACGCAAGCAAAGTATTCCTCTTCACATGCAGGTCGACGAAGAGACAGGCTCACCGAAGAAGGCGCGAGGAGGACAACGGGGAAAGTTGCTCGACATGCAAGGTCTGCTCAAAAAGTAACGAGATTTGTTTTCATTTCGGGCGCTGTATCTCGTCTCTTGAGTTGATTTTTACAGTTCCATACACGTCACACGGCTCTTGACAAAACGCTTCGACGATGGCATTCCGCACCCGAAAGTACTTACTTCTTAAAGGAATCCGTTATAGCAAACGTAGAATAGCGGTAAAATAGGTGTTACGATAACTGGAGACGTTTCGCGGGGAAAGCATGTTCGGGAAATTTTGGAAGTGCCAACAAAAGTCAGGAATAATAAAAAGAATATTCTGGAAACGTAACGAGGAGGTAAAAGAGTGGTGTTATTTTACGCCTCTTAGGCCTCATCTTCAGTACGCTTTGACTGCGTGGGATCCCCATGAGGTCGGATTGATCTTGGAATTATTTTGAGTGCAACTTACGAAATGTTGTCATGATCAACGCAAAAACGTAACGATAATATTGGAGGAGTTAGGTTTGGAGCCACTGGTTAATCGCAGGCTAATATACAGGTCAAATTTAATCTGTACATTTGAAGCAGATGACTTCAATGAAGAGGTTAAATAAATATTGCAGACCCCGTCATTCTACGGTCGATCATATAAAGTTAGGGAAATATATGTACAGTAGAGATAGACTTAAAATGTCATTTTTCCACCTCACGATTTGAGATAAAAAAATATGGTCCTAGGGATAATTAGGAAAGGCAGTGTATATACTCTGTAGTTATTTTACATGTTGGCTAATTGTACGTAGTTTTAAATTGTTTCTGCAAGGTGTGAGTGGCGTTTTGTCATGGATGCTTTGCATTCAACTGGTTTCTTTCTGTTTGTATAGTTACTAACATTTGCATGCGGGAGTGCATGTATGGTGGTGATGGCTCACCGCCTGCCACACGCCCTTGCGTCGGTTTTCAGGGTAACAGGTAAACATTTTTCAAATATTAACACTTGAGGGACCGCCTTCTTAGTTAGGCGGAGGGCGAAGACCTGAATACAACGCCAAGTGGATATTAAAAAACTGCCGCTCAACTCCGAGACCTCTATAGGCATACATCTCCGTGGCCTAAATATTTCGCACTGAATTACACATCCATCAATCCCCAGTGCATCATCTAATCTTCTCCCATGCATATCTCCGACTCTTTTCAACCCAAGCACTCATTTCCCCTTTTATCCTCCCCTCTCTCCTCCCTCGCACAAGACCTCCCACCCTGAAAGAACGCGGTCACTAACCTCAAGTTAATATCCGAACCTAGTTCCGACTTAAGTGGCATATTTTACCAAAGTATAGAGAAAAGTAATTTTAGTGCTCGCAACGAAGTTTTGTCAATCTGAAGCGCTCGACAGAGCTACAATGAGAACCGAGGCGTCAATAAAAATGATAGCTATGAAGTAAATATCTACGAATGGAAACTATTAACCTTTCATCAGCATTTTACCGTATTACTGGAAACAGCCTCACAGGGATCGCCCAAAAAAATTATCTATTATCCCGTTAGGGCGATCAATTTGCACATTGAGAGTCGATAGAAAGGTAATTTAAGGGTGGAAGGGAATTATTTATTTTGGAGTATTATTTTCTTCTCAATGTTTTTGTAACTCTTTTGAAAGAAATAGAAATAAATGGAAGACTTCGCCAGACTCATTCCTGGTTATTATTAGTTTTAGGTATTATAAAAACATAAATTACTGCTAATTTAAAAAAAATAATATCAGTATTTTTTGAATTTTCGTTGAAATAACCAGTATTGCAATTTCACCAATAAAATTGGACCGGTAGCATACGATTGAAAGTTGTCTAAATATAGACTGAGACTATATAATACAGACCGGGATTGTTGTTTTATTTAGAGAATTGTATGAAAAGAAAATCGCGACTGCATAAAGCGAAAAGTCCGATGATATAAAAAAAACATCTTTTCAAAATATATTCGACGGGAGTTGACATCGCCCTCATGCGGAAGGATGCATGCGAAGGGTGAAGGGAAAGATTTCTTCTTTCACCTCTCCTCCGGGCGCGGAAATTCTTCTCTCAACCGAGTGGAGTTCGCTCACCCTTGGATGCGACTCCAACCGCTCGAGAGACCTTATATTGCCGAATAATTCAAATATATAAATCATCGTCAGTCTCGGCCTCCCACACTTTTCTTCCTTCGCAGCCGTATTCATCGGCGAGCAACGAGCGATTGTATTCATTCTCTGAAAAGAAAATGCAGGGCAGAAAGTCAGAGAACATTCAGAATGCTTCGGACATTTTTGCGAGTTCAGTCTCATTTTCTTGAAAGAATTCATCTGCGTCTTCATCATCATTCTTAGTCATGAATACCGTGACTGATCTGCTGATGTCCGCCGGCATTCCTGGACATCTTTCCACCTTCACATACTATAGCTAAATGAGTCGGGTACGCACACGCGGTGTTTTTCTTTATACGGCAGGTTCATTTTCTTCTCAACTATAGTCTTCATTTGGGCCTGCTTTCTTTAATTGAAGGTTCGATCTTGTCCACGCAACCAAACAGTCCTGTTTCCTGTCCCTCTCCTGAACTGTTGAAGTACAGGTTACATTTATTTCGCAGATTTCTGGAAGTTCATTTCAGCGAAGAAGTCATATACATATTTCAAGCCTCAGCATATTACGGTAGATCAGATCACGCACGTAAAATCAGAGAGATAGACTGTCGAACAGAGAGACATAAAATGTCACTTTTTCCACGCACAATTAGAGTCCAGAATAAATTTGACCACAAGCTCGGAGATAATAGTAGGGTAGCTAGCGTATTTATGTATATCATCTTGAATTTTCTGTTTAATTAAATATTAATTGATTTTGTTCCCGCATGAGATGCATTTTATTCAACATTGACTTTTTTCCACGTAAGCAGTTTCTCTCCAGATGTATTATATCTAATATATGCATGTGAGAATGCATGTCTGGTGATTTCTCACTCACCCCCTGCCACACGTCCTTGAGGCGGCTTGCAGGGTAATTATGTAGACGTAGACGCAGCATACCATTGGTCTCCATCAATTCCTGTGGCCAACTCAAATACTTCACCCTTGGCCTTCATCCCTTGACCTTCCCCTTCATAATGTCGTAAATGAAGTCACTGTGCAAAAACAGGTAATATTACTTTTGTTCAAATGTATTAGAATACAGTTCTCTTTTCTTTTGTTTTCTTTAGAAGCCAATCGTTTCCTTTTCTTTCCTGGCCAAGTTATCTTTTAAATTATTTTACCCAATGCAGGTTTACAGTCGCGTCCAAACGTTCTCTCTCTCTCTCCCGCCTCCTTTTCTCGAAGCTCCAACTCTCACTTCCGTACGGTAATGTACGTACTCCAGATGAATGTTGTTGTAAACATTTTTCAAGTCTCTAGATTTGTATGATTTTCTGCTAGGAGGTTTCTCTTATTTTGAAGCTCACGTTTTGGAAGTGTAAGTCTTTTACAACAGTAAAAACTTCTGTAAAAACTTTGTAATTTTCACGTAGAATTATATTTTTGCCGACCTGATGATGTCACCCTGGCGACGATACTGGACGACTAAGAATTTTAAAAATGTTACGTGAAATTTACAGTTTTTATTGTTTCGATCATGAACTTTCACCAGGCAAAGCCTGAAACAACTGAATTCATTGCCAGTCTTTTCCCTATCCACGCTCATTAGGGCCACGAGACTTGAAATATGTATCACGCTTTTATATCCACTTTTTCTCAGCGTTACCATAAGATTACTTCGTACATCCATCACTCCTAGGTGATCTTCTATAGTTATTCCATTTCCGTACCAGGAAAAGGTTTTAGTATTGGGTCTAACATTCAAACAGGAGGTACCTCCAAAATCAAAACGAACTTCAAAACCGCCCGCTGATGTTGGGTTGCCGCAAGGCGCATATCCACACTCAAGACTTCTCAAACTCTTCACGAGCCGATCAACACTGTTTGTGTCATGGGGCTGACGGTCCGAACGCAAGGGCGAGGACGCAATACATAATAGGGCGTGCCATGGAAGACTAGGATTGATGAGATCGGACAGTGAAATGTTCCAGGGGTGGAGAAGGTAACGCTGATACTTTTACCCTGATTGGAAAACGCCATGCCGGCGGAACATAGACATGTATTCCATATACAGTTCAAACGTCAACTTCGTGTGAATCAAAATCGAGTTTCCACAGGGCTCGCACAAAAGGACCCCGAGGAAGGAAATCCCTCTCCGACCCCTCCACACCACCCCGGAACACGACGTCCCTCCCCCCCCTCGGACAGGGAACATTTATGTTTTATTTCACCTGGGACGACCTTCCTTCCCCCCCGAACAACCATCCCCTCACCGACCCACACACACACAAACACACTCTACACACAACAAACACACACAACCCCCAGGCAATGCCCCTCACGGGAGCTTTAAGGGACGCGAGCCCAGACTTTTCCCACGGGATCCGCAAAATGAGGGCGTGGGGATAGTTTGAGTTCGGCGGCGGATGTTTTTGCCGGTGGTTCTGAAGTGAAGTGGATGGGGGGGGGGGGAAGGGAGAGGGGTTGAGAGTGTAATAGTGCAAAATAGCAAGATTTAGCGCCAAAATAGGCCTCGATGGGGAACAACCCCGCCCGTCTGGCCCCCCTCTACACTTGAGTCCACCCCGAAGACACCTCACCCTTATATACTCGTCATCATCATCAGTACTTCAATCCGAAGATTGGTTGACTGCAGCCCTCCATCCTTTCCTATCAAGTTCTAGCTCTCTTACTCCTTGGTAGGTCTTACTTCTAACGTCTCTAATAATTTGCCCTATATATCTGTCCCTAGGCCTT
>WURS02033407.1:0-11524 GCA_011762765.2 Rhinocypha anisoptera
CATTCGTCTCTCATTTCTCCCTCATAAAAGGCACGCCTCTTCATCACGGGGGCTCTTTTTTAAAACCCTCTTCTCGCTCCCGCCTTATCGGATAAATCTTCGCCCTTGAGGAAACCCCCGCTGGCCGAGCTTCCTCCTCGCCCTCACTCTTGCGCCCCCCCCCCCTCCCCTTCCCATAAATTCGAAATGAGGCAATAAAAAGGGTTACTGAATGCGTAGTACACCACCCCTTCCCGCGTGACTCTTCTCCCTTTTCTTTCTTTCTTTCTTCGATGGGTTTCCCTTCCATCCCTCCCCTCACTCACTGCTTTCATGTATCACTCAGTACTTGGAGGAGTGATATGAGTGTATGTGTGTTTGAGTCCGCGCGCTTTCTCTAAAGTCTTCTCGGCCTGTGGGGAACTTTGGGGGGTGGTGTGGGTGGTTGTCTCAGGAAGTTGATTTCTTCGACTGCCACTCCTCGGGACGGTAATGTTGTTGGTTAGGCTTACACGCGGTGGTGACTAAATCCATTGCTACTGATATCGCGACTGCGTGCCATTCTCACGTGCCTCGCGCGGAATATTGACGGATTCGAATTGATTAAAATGGGTGCGTGGGAGTCAGTCTTTACCCACTCCTCCGTGACCCCCCAAATCAGTGAAGTTCGAGTTGGCCCGCAACGGTGAGATTTGGATTCATAAGGAAATACCTCAAAAATTACTTAGGTTGATCTGAATGCGTAGCAAAAGAAATTACGCGGGAATATAGTTTTACAATCACAACAGAGTGCACAGTGTACTCTAACAAGGGAATTGTAGCTATCCTGTATAATATGTGGTGCAAATGACCGCAACAATCGACGCACCTAAAACTACTACTTCTAACACTACTCACAAGCTATTGGTGTGACAGTGTAATAAGAAGGAATTGTTGATGGGGGGTCGGGGAGGGATTTGAATCTCGCTTTTGTCGCTCAACAATTGAGAGATAGTGTGGCGCGTGTAGAACTTCGTAGGTTTCGCAGGAGAATATTTATTATAGCAAGAACTTCGTCAAATAATTGACATCATCAGGTGTCAACTAACTAGGTGTAACTGGTGGTTTCAGAAGAAACTGGTCGTTCTGTAATAAAAATTCTCCTGTGAAACGGACAAAGTTTTATTTCCTTTAATGATTAAGAATATAATTACAGTAGGAGGGAAACTGCTCAGGCATGGGAGACTGTAATGGAGGGAGAAATAGGTATTCCAGATGAAATGGAATGATACGTGTTAGGAAGCACGTACAGAGTTGAAGAGGGATTAACGTTAAGGTGAGGCTAGGTAGTCCTGATATAAGAGTCCATCAAAAACTTAACCTTAACCGTTATGCTGGCTGATGTCCCGGCTCGCCTGTCCCCTCCCATTGCCCCAGTACCCGTCTTCTCCCCCCCCGCATATACCTCTACATCACGCCCCCCTTGTGTGATATGCCCACCACCGTCTGACGGCCCGCCGGAAATCATCCGGGGGGTGCCACCACAGTGCTCGAGTCGGATCGCGTGCGTGCCTTATCACCCCGACATCGTCACTTTTTTCCTCCTCCTCGTCCCAGGCCCCGAAGGGCTCACAGTCTTACTCACGGTACACTGGGCTGGCACCCGTCATCGAATGGCACCCTTCAAACTGCTCCATACTCGGTTAGAGTTTGGGACGTTAAGACTTCTATTAACCTTTAGGAAAATAGACTGTGGAAGAGATCGGCTCAGAAATTGGCGATAGGTATATGCTCTCCTAACATCCCTCACTTATTTGTGATCATTCGTGATTGTGTTTCCACAGTGAGCACTAATGATTAAACCACCGACGGCTGTAACTTATTCATAATTGACAAACTTGAAATTTTCTACAGATAAAACATTTACTTCGGCTCATGTTTCAATGCTAAGTACTACCTGAAGATGATGCAGTAACATCGAAACCCAGGTCGAAATATGTATTTTATCTGTCGAAAATTGCAAGTATTCCATATCACGCTTGTGTTAATTATTTATTTATTCGTAGGGCTTTAACTTATGTATTTTACTAGTTACTCTTTTCTGCCATTGTCTTTGGCCTATCATGATCAGTTTACCATCCTAAAATTGGTTTGCATCAGCAGTCCTGAAACGGCTTCTCCAGTCCTCTCTATGGTAGATCTTTTCAGCATTTCATAAGAGAAGCATTCTGCTTCTTGCGTCAGAAAGTGGATGAATCGTCACCTTGGTCTGGCCCCTGCTCTTTCTCCCCTTTCAGCTACGCCCCCTCCCAGTAGTATTGAGACCATTCCGGGGTGTCTTAATAAATGACCAATACCTTCTCCTCTTCTCCCCATCTCTACCAATTTCCATACAAGGCTCGGTTCCTCATCTACCTGCCGCAGAACTTCTTCGTTGGTCACTCTCATATACACAGCTCATTCACAATATTCTCGGTAAACCCACATTTCTAACGCTGTTAATTGTCTTTTCCCCTCCCTCATTAACGTCCATGCTTCACTGACATATAATACAACACTCCAATCAAATGTATTAACGGGCGTTTTACGTAACTTGGAGACGGATGTTGTTTTATGTGAAAACTAGCCTATACTTGATGTAAAAGTTCATACAATACAGATGAATAGTGGAGTTTTGACGTCCTTAGACTTTCTATCGCTTCCTGAGTGACGTCTTGGGGCAGTTTTTGATGGTGAAATTGATATGAAGTATTTCTGAGGTATAAATTGCAAGGCATTCATGAAACATTACTCATTATTATTTATGACAAATCTGATAAGTAAGGTGATAGAGTGAGAGTGTAATATACGAGTCTGTGTCTACCAGTTTATAAGCATCGGACCGCAATACATCCCGCTCTTCGAAGTTCTCTATTTGAATAACTCACGCATGAGTCAATTTTTACTCAACTTATTCATTCTTAAACTATCCCATTGATCTTTTTATTTAATCCAATTAATTATTTATCTAGAGACATCCATTTAGCGTAAATGACCTTTCCGTGAAATCCTCACGCATTAATACTTTCCCATGGAGGCAATGGCAATTAGCTAATTTATTTGACGGCAGGGATAAACAATTTTATAATATTTACGGTGACGGAAAATATATATTTTCATTCTCTCCTCTTATTAGTTTTGAAATTTCAGTGCTGCAACTGGATGGACATTTAAAAAAATTAGCTTTAGTTTTACACTGATACTCTGTTATATGAACCAGTACTACAGGGGATATTGCTTCATACTGATGAACTGACCATGATGTTATCGATAAAATTTGTTACAATAAGACTGAGTTGTAAACTGGCATGACACCAGAAATTCTCATCTCTCAACGCATTCTTCCTTAAGCAAACTGCAGTTGTTGACTTTGGTTATGCGAGTGTCGTACTTGTTTCTAAAGAATATAAAATCAAGTCGCGCCTTTTAGCGAGTGGAAAATATGCTTGAATGTTATTGCAGATTTGGTATTTAATACACAGTTTTCGCTAATGAAAGTAAAGCTTGCAACTAATGTGTGCTATTGAAAGTGTAAATGTCAATTCTTTCGAGATCAATGTTATTATTGTTTCATATGTTAATTTTATCTTATAGTGTCTCTCATATTTTAGAAATTGAATATTTGGCATGAAATTACTTGCTATACATGTATTGGTAAAGGTCGGGTTTACCGAGTGGGTAACTCAAAGGACGCGGGTTCCAATCCTCCCCCAGGGCATTGATGTTGTGTTTGTCTCAAACTAATTTACCTGAATGATTGGAGTCAGGTAGGCGGCCGTAAAACTATGTCAAAACCACTTAACAAAGAGACCCCAGATTTAACTGGGAAAAGCTTAAGAAAAAAACAGTCACTGATATAGTATATTTTTTGAAATCCTAAGTTAAACTAATTGTCCGATTTTATGTCTTTTCAGGTGAGTTCATAAATCATACAACTACTCAAGTAATATAGTCTGCTGTTTACCGTAAGTCTTACACTTACAATTTTTATTTAGTCTATGTTCGTTGTTTATCTTAGTTTTTTAGTGAATAGTATTACAATTGTTTTTCTTAATATTCGTGAAATTTTTGGTAATCTTCATTTCCTGAACTGATACTTTTTTAAATTTTATTATATGGAATTTGTTATAATGTGTACTGCATATGTGTATTCCTTAAAGAAATCAGTAATTTTTGCATGGAGATATTTATTTTTTTTGCCTCAAGTAAATTGAATTCAAGTTGGCTTCGTAATGCATCTTGAAGTATTCTCTTAAATATGCTTGTCTTTCTTAGTTTATTACTCTTGGTTCAATTTGTCGTATGCCTAGTAAATACTGCTAATCTAACTACGTTTGAGGTTTTTCTGGAAAGTTAATTTTCCTGTGTTATCTTTAGGAAATCCTAATGCAAGTGGAAGATGCTAATTTGGTTGAGAAAACATTTTTTGACATCTGGCCTCTTTTAAAAGGCGAGAGTGAGTTAGTAGAGAGTGGAAGAATTTCCTGGTTGTAGAACATTTTTAAATCTCTTGATGGGAAAAGAATAGTAGAAATTTATGAAATTGTATTTTTTAGTGTATTTCAAATGAAGGGACTCGTGAGTGAAGAGTCTTCGTCCTGTAAGATGTTACTCATTCGTAAGACTTCGCTTTTATCGGCGATTTCAATGTCCATGTAGCCTTTGCTAAGATGTTGGTTTAATTATATTTCTCCAGTGACTTTTTTAAATTATCGTCTGTTAAAGCGACCATTGAATGGTAATTTTCAGGTGACTTAAGTAAATATGTTGGCTCTACCGTATTACCACAGTCTATAGACTGTGGATTGGACGCGGATTTTAAGAGAAGTAGGATGTTCAATCTGTTTTCATCCTGGTCGACCGAATCGTTATATATTACTGTCCGTGGCGCTGAGATGTGGTCGCCCGATTAGCAATTTTGGTACTTTTACATAGGGCGGCTTATCGGAAAGCTTTCGAAATTCATTATGAAAAACACTCGGGTTGAGTCACTATTACTTTAATCCGAGTATCGAGGCCGAGATAGGAAAGGTGGTGGGAAGAGACGGTTTTATTTATAGCAAATGAAGTTGTCTGCTAGTGAATCCATTCAGTCGTCGTAAAATTGGAACCTTTTCTATCACCCTCTCTATCTTATTCTTGGGGGGTCTCGTCGGGTCGATACCCTTTCTTATATTTTTTGTACTAATTCTACGAGTTACCTCCGAATTCTGTTGAAAATTTAAAAGTAGTAATTCTTATTGCTTTATAACGATAATGGAAATAAATATGTATATAATATGTTTTTCATTGGTAGCGCGAATTTTCCTTTTTATTTATCTCAAATCATGGCTGCGGTCCGGATTTATAGTCCAAACGATGAATAAATTTTGAGAGAAATCGAAGGGTTAGTTACATAAGATAGGGGTTATTAATATAGAATACAGTATGAATTAATTTTATCATTAATATTTTACTCCCGTCTGTCCAAATGTGACCAAGAACTGAAGAATCGTGGTCGTAACGGGCGAAGGGCGTGGCGTGGTGCAGCGACTGGTTACAGTCTAAGCGGAGGGCCGAAATAATTACGGGGTCGCATTTCTCTCAAACCTTTGAAGGGGAGAGAGTGGCTTTGGGAGGGCACGACTTAAGGCGACTGTGGACAAACCGCGAAATGTGAAATCGCATTTCGCGGTTCGTCGCATCTGTATCCTATGTTGGCTGGGCAACCATTCTTATCTCTGTATTTTCAATTCGTAGATTGGTTGTCAATGGCAAATCTCCTCCTGCATTTATCACTCTATTTTCTGTTAGCCGATTCAGTTGCCTATACGTCTATGTGTGAACCCAGGCAATCTATAATATGTTTAATATTTTTTTGTAATATCGCTTAATTGTTAAATAATTTATCAAACAGATAAGAAACATTCCTCACCAAGATATTTTTTGCTGCTAGTTACAAGACAATAGTAGGACCTGTAAAGATTTACCGTGGGAAGACATCGTAGATGACCAAAGTGCAGAAATAGGAGTTGAATTGGCTGAATTAAGCATGTTGTGGTGGATGGCTGGAGTGGCGAGATTGGATAGATGGAGGAACGGGAATCACAGGGGAATGATCAAGGTGGGTCTTGTCGGCAAAAGAAAAGTGCAAGAAAACAGACTGGGGTCGTTCGGACACGCGGAGGGATGGGACGATGAGATTGTGTGAGAGGGAGGGTAAGGTTAAGAGGACAGTATGGAAGAGGAGAAGGGGAGGAAGACACGTCGACTAAACTGAGAGAGGAAGCTCAAAATGGGGCGAAAGATTGGAGGGAGGAAGGATTAAGAAAGGAAACGCCGACCCCATCTATTCTGTTAAAAAAAAGGAGTAATGTTAATCTACGGGCGGTCAAGAAATACAGATATATATTTGAAAATGCACTTTTCCACAAAAAAAAGACTAACTTTTTCGTCTTACTTCGCAATCCTCAGGTACAAGACCTGAGGATGTCGAAGTAAGCCGAAACGCGTTGCAAGCATTAAACTCTTTTTTGTGGACAAGTGCGTTGTCCATATAAGTATATCTATATGGATTCCTTCCACCACATCTCGCCTGCAACTGTGATTTTTATCAGTCAAGCATTAATTGGGAAATTCCCAGACCCAGTATTTCGCCTAAAAAAGGGTTCGGATTTCCGAATTATTGATTGACCCCCGTCTAAAATGGAATTAAAGGATAACCAATGAAAAAGAATATTTTTTTGCGAAAATCACACCATTTACACCAGTGGTTCCCAAAGTGGGCGCTACCGCCCCCTCGGGGGCGGTGCTTTTGTTTAGGGTGGGCGAAAGGAAACAAGGAAGTTATATCTGGGGGTGTTTGTGCATAGGTTCACGGAATTAAGGGGGGCAGTGGCTCGAAAAAGTTTGGGAAACACTGATTTACACCTTGTATGAAGGATTTCCACAAAGTTATGCCTGAGACTGTGTCGTATAAAATGTGACGTGGTGAACCATTGGCCAATGTTTAAATAAGCACTAATTTAATTCAATGTCAAACGGGTGGTTTTCCTTCATCATTTATTCAACGTCTGCATTCTTGCGGGGAAAAATTCTCGGCTTTTACATCAGGGTGAAGGAGTTTGATGTCCACCGACGTTTCGATGGCTGAGTCTGTCGTCTTCTTCAGGGTGTGTGTGTGTGTGAGAGAGAGACAACGTGGTGCAACGAGTGTCGAAAACGTCGGTGCACATGAAAAATGACTTCACCCGGATGGAAACCCGAGAATATTTCTCCGGATCCATTCGTCGGGAAAATCTCAAATCATTCATTTGCATTTTTCTCTTGAGTCACGACCCGATATGCCCGGCCCGGACTAGGAACACCTTCACCACCGGCAGTCACACACACACACACACAATCTGCCAACTTCCTACTCCATTCGCAGACTTGCTGCATGCTGTGGGAAACATGCATCACCATACTGGATCTTCGTCCCGCGATGAATTTCAATTGGATTCACACCTTCACCACGTAGAAACCGAATAACAGAACGCTAATTCTCCCCTGGTGCAAGTCGAAAGGTGGGGCAGCCATCATTATACTGGTCCTGTAACAGCATTTGTCAATCTACACTAAGCTACGATTTATTAGCCATTTTGCACACACTACAATTACATATTTGCATAATGCCCTGCAAGCCGCCACAAGGGCGTGCGGCAGGGGGTGAGCCACCACCATACATTCACGTGCACTCTCAATGCACATGATATAAGTCATGCATCACGCACAAAAAGAAGAAACTATCATGCAAAACCTAATACGAGAACTACAAAACATGCTGGAGAATGTCAGACCGCTCACAACAAGCATGCACAACAACTAAAAAATCTCCTTGCAAAGTGCAAGGTCAAGACGAGGAAATACATTATAAATACAAGCAAGAAAATAAAAATATATACACTAACTATCCTGAATACTAACTCCGGACATGTGACTACTCTATTGTGATCTCTAATTGTGCGAGGAAAAAATAACATTTAGATGATTCCACAAACCTATCGAACCTATTCCACCTATCGAATAGGTTCCACAAACCAAGTTGTCATCAAATACCACGAGAAATTTCAAGTATGGTCGGAGTAATATTTTCATACTTTTCACCTAATTTTTAATATTCACACACTCTATCTTTTCGCTTTGAACCTCACTCGCGCATGTGAGAATAATAATCAAGTCGCGAATAGTAGAAAATCCTATGCATGATTGGGACAAGACAATTTTGGATTTGACTTCATTGATGCCGGAAGTGAGACTGCATGATGCATGCATACTGCGGTGAAGTCTCTCGTAAATGCAAAAAAAAAGTATTTTACAAGTTGAAAAAATATCATTACGTTGCAAACGTCGTTAAATCGTCCAAGCAAGCGCAGTCCAAATGGTTGCAGAAATGTTACTCACGTGAAACCGTCCGAATTAACCTCGGAGAGTATACCTCTCGCCGGCTGACGACCACGGGTTCGATTCCCACCAAAGACATTATTTTCCTCGAGCAGAAAATAATTCCCTTATTGTTTGGCGTCGGCGAGGGGAAAGCGAGGCGAATCTAAACGGAAAAGCGACCACGTGCAGTGAAAGATATAAATCTGGTAGAACGACCATCGCATTAGCGTGAGCGACAGAATGGAAGTATCCTAATTTGCGACGGTAATCAGAGGGGAAGCATATGTAGTCCGGTACACTTAGACATTTAGACGAAAAAAATGACACCTCTCTAATTTTTGGTGTACACCAAGTTAAATGGGTTATGAATATATTTAGGCAGTTTCCGACGCGGACAAAATTAAAAAATTAAATTTTTTAATTTTGCGACTCGGCAACTATAAGTCCGATTGAAATCGGATAAATAGCAAAAAAGTAAAAAAAATAATTTTTTATAAACAAATAGAATATCTTCGGTGTTTTCAAATATTAAGAAATAATTCAAATTGATTTTATAGTTAATGTCTTTACCTTGAATTTAAGCCCCGGTTGGAGCCTGTAGCCTCCTCACAAGGCTAGATATAGCCTCTTGAATTTTGAAATGTAAAATACAATTTTGCAATAACTATGTAACTTTGGGGTCTGAAATTTTGATTGGTTATTTAAAATATATAGATCTTTATTTTCCAGAAATTTTCAGGTGATAATCGCTAAATTGACAGAATTATTAGACATTGAAAAACGGCTTTTTTTTCGAAAAATTGTTATTGCAAATTAACTAAAAATCGCACATTAACCTAGCACCTCTCAATTTGTAGATTTTTTGATTCTCCACAACTTTTACACGAAGCTTTTTCCCCTAAAACCCATACTTTTAATTATATAAGCGAAAAACACGTTTTAAAATTTACAAAATGACCTCTATAAACTTTCCGGTGATAGGGACGTGTCCGAAACTGTCTATATATATATTCATAACCCTTTTATCTTGGTCTGCACCAAAAATTAGAGAGGTGTCTTTTTTTTCAGGGCGATTTTCGGTCTAACTGCACTGGACAATCAGCCGACCGGGTTAGCCTGGTGGTTAGCGTGATCGCCGTCTAGCCCAAAGGTCGTGGGTTCGAATCCCGCTCAGGGCATTGATGTTGTATTTGTCCAGATGGGTTTTTCTATATATTGAAGAGGTACAAAAGGACCATAGCCGTCGATGCGCGCCCTATAAACAAAAATACTACAACTACTACTTAAATATCTTGGGCTTTCCAAGTCAGTGAAAGAAACTCCTAACTCTAATAAACAGAACGTGAAACAAGTTAATGAGGTCTTAGTTTTCCAAAAGGGCTAACTTCATTACCTTGGGAGGTCAACAGATAAATTTGGTGGAAAACTTTCTCAGAGGAAGTGTGTATTTGTGAGGTAAATGGATGAAGCGGGGAGATAATCACAAGTATAGTATTAGCCAAGGGACGGAAAATGCAGTAATTTACGAAGAGCCGGAAAATGATTATGGGACCCCCACTAAAGAAAAACTGTAAGGTTATCGAAACCCTGACGTGGAGAGTTGGGTCGTATTTCGCTGCTCCTAAATTTCCAATTTCCGGAACTTGGTCCCCGAGAAAAGAGGACGAAAGTAGTTTGAATGGCTTTGCGAGACGGGCGTGGTGAAGCATGGAGAGAAGCAATGTGGACGGAAAGGAGCGTAAACGCTGAGGTCTTGGGCGTGGAAGTCGAAGTGGAAGCTGTTAGGAGAAATTCGAAGAGGCAGAAAGTGTGCATGTGAGCGATATTAAGAGGAAATGTTATGTTCAAGTCGAAGGTTCATCACATCATAAATGTAATGCAACACCATTCCAAAGAAATTGACACGAGAGAGACTTTCTTAGCTCCAAACTGGGTTGTTCACTGTTGTCCCCCAAGTTTTCCCTTCTAACACAGAAAATTTATTCCTTTATCTTGCCATTGCAATTCCACTTGGGGTAGCCAACTAATCACTTTTTTACATTGACGCATAACAATTATGGCTTCTGCATATTTGAAATCATTTCACGTGCTAACCAAATACTTATTTTACTCTCATAAATAGCCCTAATATTAGCTAGTTTTTAATAATTATTTTAAATAACTAGCTTAGCTGGCATGAGCGTGAAACTTTTATGACGAGTATATTCGTCAACCCCAATTCCGAGCATTGCAATCCCTGTTACCGGCCCCCAATATGTGTTTCATTTTAGTGTTTTGTTATTGTGTTAAAATTCAAGTTCACCTCTTATTATGTTCACAAAAACAAAAATGAGTAGGACAAACAAAATAAGAGAAGCTGGTCACCGAAGATGACGATTCTTTTTTCTATG
This sequence comes from Rhinocypha anisoptera, assembly GCA_011762765.2. Lineage (NCBI taxonomy): Eukaryota > Metazoa > Arthropoda > Insecta > Odonata > Chlorocyphidae > Rhinocypha > Rhinocypha anisoptera. The sequence continues at coordinate 10,791 of WURS02033407.1, forward strand.
TTTACCTTTCCTGCGTAATTCCTCCTACTGCCATTGAAACTACCTTCAGCTACGTCATTTACATCACAACTCATTTCGTGGTATATATTTCGTCTTCAATTTGGAAAATACTATCCTTGTGTAATTGGCATAGTACTATACCTCTGCTTAAATATTCTGGCGTACTACCAGGAATTAAAACACTCTTCGAAAAACCATTTACATTGTTAAGAAATGAACCTAAATTCATTAACTAAGCCCTTATACACACACACACACACACATATATATATGTATACAATTTGCAATTCACAGTACACAGAAAACGATACAGGAACAGAAAAAAAATTGGACCTACTGTGGATATTTCGATGGCCACCGCCACCTTTATCAACTAGGAGAATTGTAGGTAATAATTAGGTTGTAGTAGATAATTCGAGGGTATGTATATTTGTAGATACTTACGAATGTTTCTGAATTTTCGGTGGCCGAACACCACCATTTTCGTATGGAAAGAGGAAGACGAATGAAAGAATTGGAGATAATACGGGAACCAAAGGAATTGTCATTCAATTGTTATGTGTCAACTGTTTTTTGTGTGTCTATCCAAGTAGTGTTATATTCATGTGTGCGAAGCCTTCACCTTACGAGTTATATAGATATATATAGGTTCGAACTCTAGTGGAACGTACAGAGACACAGGACACAAAAAGAAAGAAACTCACAGTGGTGAAGAATTTTCGGTGGCACCACCA
>WURS02033418.1:0-11523 GCA_011762765.2 Rhinocypha anisoptera
GGTCACTGTCCAGGGGACAGTCAGGAGTATGCATGGAAAACCACAAGGTCCCTCAGCATCTCGGAATGGTGATGGTGGAACCGTGGAATGCCACTGTTGCAGGAGGAAGGGTCATACGAGGGCCAAAGTTCGATCTACACATGATCTCCCCTCAGGGCACTGGAAGGTATAGTGCAAGTGTGGTCACTTGGTCAAAGAATTCCGGACAAAAACTGAGGAAAAAGGAATGATGAATAGACCGCTAGTATCACTAATCACAAGGGCTCTCCGAAGTCGCATCTAAATTGGAACCGGTTTAACCAAACGACAATGATCAGTACATTTATCAAATGATTTCAGATCGCTCTGAGTGGCTCAGCCCGGTACGGTAAACACAACCTGCTAGCCAGATCGACATACGATCTGACAAGTGTGCCAAGTCAGCCCGGTTTCTCCAACCGGCCTGAGACTTCAGATCAATCCGAGACGACCCATATGCGAGCATCCTCTTGATCTTCTTTTGGTTGTGAATGGTGAACAACAGAAATCGATATCATTCGCGGGCGCCTTGATTTAATTTATCGAACACATGACGATTTTACATGTGAGTGATGGTACAAATACCAGTGTGTAAATAAACTATTACATATTTTGAGGTTTTTGACAGTTTGCTGTAACAGTTTATCGGATGACAACTTGCATGTACATTGAAAAACATGATCTAAGATGAAAATATGGCTGCTGGTATAGTTTGTGTTCAATCCGTCCCCTTCCATAAGCAGGCCAGATCAACTCTGGGCTTCTGCTCTCTACAAATAGTGTAATATTTTATGCCGATTACACAAACTTGAGAGCACTCTCGATTCCAGTATACATATTCAATGTATGAATTTAATGAACATAATGACATCATTCTTTGGCAATATTGTCTCCTCCTTCTATTAACTCTGGCTCTGTAATGCCTTATACTTGCCGTTGTATTTTACTGCAAATGATTACAAATATTGCAGATAGAGCTCCACCTTGCAATTGCAATGCCATAATGGAATACACATTGTAAACAACAAACCCAATATGCAATGGAGGGATGTGATTACTAGTAAAAGTAAAAAAATTAACGGCATTACATTAAACGGCCTAACATTGCCCCTTTTTCATAAAAAAATACAAAACATACATCTGAATCACTAGAACATTTAAAAATTATCAACATATTCTAAATAACTATCAGACTCTTTTCATTTTGCAAATAAGGATACTTCTGTTTTTTCGTACTTTCGTGAGTGAAATTGCAATCCATTGCAATCAATAGCAATAAAATCCTTTATTCACTGTTACCAGTGGTATTGTTATCAGAGGTCGTGGTAGCGTATCGGGGAGAGTGCTTGGCTACAGACCGGGGGACCCGGTGATTGCATGGGCATCTAGACCTTCATTGCTCCAGCCCAGAAGTCTATGTGCTCTGAAGCTGATGATGCTGCACACAAGAGGCTTCTTCTGCCCAGGTGGTTTTATTGCCAATCCATTGACACGAGTCAGTTTATAGACAGGGAAACTATTTGGTAGTAAATGATTCAAACTCACTTATAACGTGAAACAGAAGAAGGATTGGATTTTATTCCAGATGACTTGGCATATATCGTGCATACAATCTTTTTCTATATTTTAAAGGAACAATAATAGCAGAATATGGTTAATTCTCGTCAAACAATTCACCTTTTTCAAAACCAAAACATTGTTCAGGTATCACATACACTGAGGTCGTTGTAGCCCAGTGGATAGAGTGCTTGGCTACTGACCGGGGGACCAGGGTTCGAGACCGGGTGACGACCCTCCGGACACATCCAGCTAAACCCAAGCTGAGTGATTTTTCGGGTACCACATCTTCCAGTGGGAAACCACAGGCGCCACAGGAAAATGAACTGGCCCCTCTATCCTGATGTGTGAAATTCCACACGTCGTGGGCTTAGTACTAGGTGAGCTCTACCCTCACTTAACATACCAACCTTCGGGTTGAATACTGTGGTTTGGTCTTCAAAGCATTTACATTATTATGGAAGGGCTCAAATAGTTCTGCAGGTAGACTGTTCCAATCAGCGATTGTTCTTTTTTAGGTATGAGAACTTTTTATCTTTGTCCTTTGAGACCGGCATTTTATATTACGTTGGTGATCGTCCTTCCCCATAAAATTTGGTTTTTCCACCTCCTTTAGTAGCTCCCCCATTCTTCTTCTCCCTTCAGTATCTGGAACATTTCACAGATCTCACTTCCTTTTTTCAATTTTGGAAAGACTACCAGGAAAGTAATATAAATTAAATAATAAGTAATAAGTTTTAATATTTCAGTCACGCCATCATCCTATGTTTTCCCAATTCTGGCCGTATTTCTTTATTGTTTCTCTTGTTTTTTAATATGTCCTTCAACGTGCGGATCCCATACTGACGCTGAACATTCTAAAATTGATCTTACCAGGGTCTTACTTATAAGCCTTTTCTTTAGTGACTTTAGAGCTCCCCTTCAGGTTTCTCAACGTATTCCTTAAAGACATTATTTCTCATGCATTTGACGTTCATCCCCCGCCCTAAATCCTTCGTTAGATATACCCATAAGTATTTACATTATCACATTTTGGGATGATTTGACCAAAGAAATTATACAAGGGTAGAATGAGTAAAAGGTAAATTGAACGGAGAGAGAAACATATGAGAAAGCATTAATAAATAGGAATAGAATAAAAAAGGCAATAAAAGTAGGTGGGAATAGCGCTTAGAGAATTTTTCAAGACTACAATAGACGTTAAAATGTTGGGTAAGTGAGGCAGAGTTATTTAAAGAAAAGGAATTTCAGATAAAATGACGGCATGTAGGAAGTAATGGAAATGGTTTTTTCGAAGGGTTGGGCACTGTAGTTCCTTGTACGGCTCAGCAAAACTCAAATTTCAGGGGTAGATAATCTATCATAATTTCTTTTTCTAGAAACCTCGATAATAAACTAAGTCTATCCTGGATCGATGACCCTCGCTACCTTACCGTTCCAACTGGTCAAGATGCATACAAAAACTTGTCATTTCAACTTAAAATTTATTAAACATATGACCTGGACTCCTTGAGTCACCCTTATTCCAATATGGAAGGTTTCTTGAGCCTGAGGTTGTGCGATTTGTGTTCCGTTCTAAAATTCCGTTAATGTTCCGTTCATGTCGACCGGTAAGCCACCTAATATAACGACGAATGGCAGGGGATGAGAACAACTTGTTTTGCCAATTAATCCTCCCTAAGACGCTTAGATCAGAGACATGGACCATTGGAAAAAGATACCAAAGAAGAAAAGAAGCCTTCGAGACATGGTGTTGGAGGAAAATGCTGAAAGTCAAGTGGATGGACAGAGTTAGGAACGAGGAAGTGTACAGAAGAGCGGAGGAAACTAAGGCATTGTGGGGTACAATAAGAAAAAGAAGAATAAGGTGGATAAGACACATCCTGTGGCATAATAGAAGGAAAAATAGAGGGGAGGGAGGCCGTGGGACCGATATATAGGGCAAATTATTAGAGACGTTAGAAGGAAGACCTACCAAGGAGCAAGGAGCTAGCACTAGATATGAAAGGATGGAGAGCTGCAGTCAACCAATCTTCGGATTGAAGTGCTGATGATGATGAGTACTAATGGCCATATTTTGGTCTCAGGTATATGTTCTTCCTATTTTGATCCAACTCTGCTGGACATCGAACCCTTCCCTCAGCTCCTGGGTGGTGATTACTTGATCCTTGGCCACTAGGGCAGCTCCTTTCAAAATTTGTTGTCAACTTTTTGTATGTCCAGGTTATTTAAAAACAAAGTATTTACGAACTCAAGTAATATTAATTCAAAAATGTATTCCCAACATTTTGCTGCACTTATAAAATTTTTAAATGAAATTCTACTGTTATTATATGTTCTTGCAGCAAGTGCTAAAATTATACCATTGAATACTTTGGGATTTCGTTCGTGCAAAATTTACAAGCACAACAGTTTCAATATACTTATTACAATGTATGCTATATTCCAGTATCATATAAGATTTTTCTCTTAAACTTCCTTTAAATATTTTTATTGGGCCACAGATTCAGTTAGGGGTTAGATTCAGCTAGGGTTTCCATGAAGTGTATGTATTTATATAATTATGGATTTCTCAGAAAAACTTTCCTTTTTTCACTGCGAAATACTTCATATCTTCTCCTTCTTGCTGGCTTGGCTAGCTGGCTCTTTAGACTCAATCTCACCCCGAAATAAAAACAACCTATCTATATATCCCCTCGGTTCTCTCCGTACACAGCCTCTGTAGGTTCTAGACATGTTGAACTCGAGATCTTGGTTAATATTGATGACAGAATTTAGTTTAAATTTTTGCAACTGCACAGCAACTTACACAAAATTAATTTCTTTGATGATATTTGTGGATATTGAAATAAAAATTTCTTGTGTAAAACCACTGCATATAAACAAATTCACCACAGACACATGCTTTGAGGGGGACTATTAACGCAACCGAGGAAGAGAATACCGGTGCTCTTTTGTCAAGATAAGCTCCGGCACCCTGCCGAGATGGGTCCAAGGGTGAAAAATATTACACCTGGGAACTTACTCCAAAATAAAATGTTGATATGAAAGATAGGAGGCAACGTAAGGTGGATAATGGCAAAAAATAAGAAGGGGGAAGGGAAAAGGAAGATGTGGGAAAGAGGAGTTGAGTGACTTGTTCAAGTGGGGAAAGGTACGCAATCAGTTAGGGTGGAAGGTACGCAATCGCCACTTAGGAAATTGTTTGGAAGCACGCGGTAAGAATTTCCCGATATGAACATTGTGTCGACCACGAGTAGTATATTCATCTATAGGAAGCTTCGACGGCTATGGTCATTTCGCCCCTCTGCAAATCATAGTCTGGGGCTAGTCTGCGAGCACGCTACCCCCAGGCTATCAACGACCACTTATATTATTTATGGTTTCTCCATGGAAAATTCCAATGAACTATAAAAATGGTTAATAGAATGCAGAGGGTGAATTCCAAAATGTTTCTTACCTGGCTTGTCAAAAAACCCAAGAAATACTGTCCTTATTTTGCCTTAAAAATAGCTGCTTCGGATGCCTTACATACCATGTATAAATTTGCAGTTCGTTCGCAGGAACATTCCCTCTGCTGTACTCCATTGTATTATGATGCCGACCGTTGCTGCAAAACACTCGAAGAAGTAGGGGGCAAGTCTAAATGAAGAATAATAATAATAAATGACAAGATAAAAAACTTATAAAGAAATGTATTAACTTGACTACTATTTATCTATCTATAGTGAATTGATTCCAAATTCATATTGACGAACTTTACTTAAATTCAAGGAAAAAGCCATATATCAGACTTGCGTTGCATTCGGTGGAAAAAGATGAAATATCATGATGTACTCATACCTTTTCTCGGTCAACAGGTTTCTCCGGTTCAGGTTTTTCTTCTACGATCATAGATTCCAAGGGTCCCGATGCCATAGCTCCTGATCACTCACAATGTTTCTTTCGTTAATCTTCAAACATGGCGGATATGGACATGAGCGGCAGCACCGGTTTCTGTTTATACCGCTCCCCGAGCCTGCCGACAGCGCTATATTTTGGATTTCGTTCAATTTCAGAACTTGTAACCACAACACTGGTTTGTGTGGGAGTCGGATTTTTAATAATCACCAATGTTATCCAGGTGAGTTGTTTCCTTCTTAAATTGAGTTATAGAATAGTTAATGTCATTGACAATTATTCGATCGACACTCTAACATTGTAGTGACTTTCATGGTAGAAATTTAGAATTTTTTTCTTCTAATGCCATATAATAAGAAACGGAATTCCCTCTCATAGGCTCTGAAAACGTATTGATAAGACCTATTTACCAATTATATAATTACATTTCAAAAGCCTTTCTCAATTGATGAATGAACATTTGTTAAAGTAATAAATAACCTTATGACATTTTTAGACTAGTCATTAATGTGTAGTAAGCTGTAGACTATCTTTGACTTATTTCAAGAGAGAAAGGAGACCGGTATCACCCAAAATGTAATTGTACTTAGTTTTTTACGATTTAGGATATTCATCTGATAGAGTAAAGTTAATGGAATGGCAACTAATGAAGATCGTGACGACAATGAAACTGGAAGCGGAGATGGAGATGGCCCAGACACCAATGGAATTATAATCAATGCTGTAGATGGATTGCCAAACGTTCATCCAAACTATAGAGATTTACCTAGATCTGGGCGTATGGTTGACGATTGGGCCGAAAACGATAATCTGACACTTAGTCAAGGCGGAGACGTTGACACAGGAGGTAGAAAACGTCTAGAAGATTTAGTGTCTGACGAAGATCTCCCAACATCCTTAATTGTAACGAACCTTCATCCGTCGGTTTTTAAAGACGAAGAAAGACGGGTAAGTTGTATACCAGTTTCTAAAACTTATATATTACACATTAGACATCGACTGCCACTTTTAATCCAGAGTATTACTATTCAACCATTTTTGTTTACCTTAAAAATTACAGAAAGAGCTCGAAGCGTTATTCACTCGCTTCGGTGAACCGGTGACGTTTCAATTCTTTCGAAGTTTTCGTCGTTTGAGGGTCAACTACACCTGTCCTGAGGCTGCTGCGTCTGCCAGGTTGAATTTACACAGGGTGCAAGTTGGGGAAAGTCATATCAACTGTTACTTCGCACAGGTTTATTCATTTTTCCAGTTTTTTTCTAGTTTACGCCATACTTGTTTATATTACCACGTTTGAAAGTATAATAATCCATTTTGATTGCCAGGGAATATTTTTCATTGATATTCACAAATCAACATTTGACAACGACAACTTCTACCATTTGTTAATTCAGCCAAAGAGTCATTATGTGACGATGTAATGAATAGGGCATACCAAGTCGCTTGATATAATTATATAATTGCCATCCCACACTATGCATTGTCAAGTCAACAATAAATTGCAAATTTATGGATCTAGAAGGAAGATTGTGGTACATGGGGGTTATTTAAGGAAGTGCTAGCAAGAAGAAATACCAAAGGATAATCAGCATTAAATCTGGAAGGATAAAGTGTTGCAGCCAGCTACCCTTCAAATTGAAAAACTAATGTTAACAGAACCTAAACACATTTCCTTGGGGGACACCAGATTAGGGACTATGTCAGATGAAATGCCAGCTTTTGATGGCTTTGTTCGCTACCCCTTAAAGGTGACATTCTTATCTATCACATAACTTTCTAATGTTTTGAGAAATTTGCTATTAGGAACTTGGTTGGATGTTTTTTAATCTAAAAATATGACATCATCCTTTCACTCAAATCTAAAATTCCATTTTACCTCCAATCACTTATCATAGTTCCTCCAACTACAATAATAACTCACTTCTACCAGCATACGTAAAACTATGCATTTCCCCCCATTTACCATTTCATTATTTAATCCTCCTTTAAAATATCCTACAATATCCTATGATCATCATCTGATATCAAAGACCAGAAGTATCCTAGTAGAAGCTGCATTCTTCCTCAAAGTCTTAATTTTTTATTTCATTGTTTTTACTGCAGTAAGTTCTCAAAAAGGTATTCCTAATAAAAGTGATAAAATTCCTTGCCTGTCTTATTCAAGGCTTACCATTCATAAATCTATCAGATGTTATCACCTCCCCAGCTGTCTAGTCTTAAAGTCTAGTACATAATTAGAAAAATATAAACTTAAGATGTCATAATATAGTTTGATACAATTTGGTTAATTTTAATGTTGAAATACAATGCCAGACTGTTTTATAGCATGAAAGATACTTAAGTATATTTTAGGGAATTGAGTTCTGATGCAGTCTCTGCCTTGCAGCCTGTCTCACCAATTGATGGAGAGGATCAGCACCTACAGCCACCCGCCCCAGTGCGCCAGTTTCTCATTTCTCCCCCTGCCTCTCCCCCCATCGGCTGGGTGCCCAGGGATGAAGCAGAGCCTTTGGTCAATTATGATCTCCTGGCTGCGATTGCAAATCTCACGCCAGGTACATTCATTCATATGTAATTCTAATATCCAGGCAGGTTGTACATTCTGGACCATTCTTTAGCAGGACGATTTACATAATATTCTGTGAAAGTGTGCATGTGAGAAGGAAACTTCCCTTATCCACCATTATTTTTCCTTTATAACTCATGGTAAGGTTTTTCAAAATTTTTCACTTTTTGCTGAACCTCTGGACTGACCAAGAATTATCATCTAATCTTTTTTCTTCTCTATGGATAATTGCCTCCCTTCTTTATCATGACTGCATATTTAATTATCATGTATTAGTTTTTTCGCCAGTTGCTGTTTTCCTGCTGAATTTGAGAAAAGTAGTTCAACTATTTGGCATGCCTCCACAGTATGTTCAAAAGATACTGAAGTCCAGTGAATTGCATGCTACAATTAGAAATTTCTTGTTAACAACAAGGGAAATGACAAATGAATGGGTGACAGAGCTCACAAATATGCATAGTTCACCAAGATAATGTAACTTCTGCAATGAGAATGAAAAATCGATTATGCTAATATAGTTGAGGTTTACAATTGATATATGCGATATATCAATAAAGGAGACTGGGCGGCTGTAAGCTATGATGTTAGTCATTGCTGTACAGCTTGATGGATGTGATCATATCCAGTAGTCAAATGACCTATGGACAGCTGATCTTGCCCCTAAGAGGGAGGATGAATGTAAGCATCTTCCCCCCTTAACAGCACAATTGAGATACTTACCTATTGTCAGCAGAACCGCACTTAACTTGCTAAGTGAATATAACAAACATTGTTAGAGAAGTGAAGTTTTACTTGATGTACTGTGTGCACCCAAAAAGACAAATACACAAGAAGACATGTAAAAGATGTACATAAAGCTTGCAGAATTTGCGAGTATTTAGAATACAGTGTTGAGTTGAAAATTGATTGTGCTTTGCATTAAAATGGTTAAGTCCTTCAAAAAGAACTTCATAAAAGTATTTTGAATTCCTACCACCACCTCAGTGTTCAAAACAAGGATGTTTTGATAGGTGAGGATAGAGCTCACCTAATACTAACCCCAAGAGAGTGTGAATATCCACACATCAGGATGGTCCATTTCCTTCCCCTGTGCCACCTGCGATTCCTCAGGAAGATCTGGTACCCAAATAACAATAATTTCACACAATTTCATTTGTTTATTTTACATTAGTTCCAATTTGAAATTTCAGGAGTATGTGTAATCTTTGTGATACTTTTTATTGAATTAATTTTTGCTGGCTACAACAGGAAGTAAAAGCATTTTTCTGGGCCAATGCAGGAAAGATTTAAATGTCAAAAATTCAGTCCGGCAGTGAGGGGCCTTGGTAGCCATTTAAATCCCAAGTTTAAAAGTTGATTTCCCCTATGAATGCATTGTGACATTCAACATCTTAAGCATTTGTCATAATTCCTCAAGGAATTAACCGTCTCATTAATTCCAGGTGAAACACGCGAGCTTCATCCCCAGACAAGTGGTCAGCCAGGAATTGTGGTTCATGTCTGTGAAGAGAGTGCAGTCTCCAAAGTTGTAGGGAGTGATGGAGCTGTGGGAAAGCCAAGACTGGTGCAGACACGCTGTCCTGAGCACCGTCGTAACTAAATTACAAGATCACCGTGTACCCATCAACTCCTCACCAAAATTTCCTCTTTTCCTATGCTTAAAGTGATTGTGGATGTATTTCTTCATTTACGTAGATTTATTTGAAAATGATGCCATTAGCGATAGATTGAAAATGCCTCAGGCTTATCATATGATGTTTAAACGATGGGAAATTTTGACTCTGGTTCATGATAAATTCTGGATAATCGTACAGATTATGTCCAACCAAAGGCCCCAGAGCATCTAATAGAAATGACGTCATGTTTCTCATAAGGATGTGTTACCAATGATTATAAGGAATATGATAAAAAAGGAGTTAAAGTACATGAAGGAATATTTTATTTCATCATAAGTTATTAACTTTAGTTTTTGTAATGTTTGAACTATTATATATATATCCTGATTTGGTGGTTTATTTCCTGTATCTGGTAAAAAGATTGATATCCAGTGTAATTTACATAAGGTGTCTGTTATGAGATTCATGTTGAGCATGTTTTAATTTAAATGATATTATTGTAAATAATGACTACTATAGTGTAATTTATGTGATAAAATTACCCTAAATTATATTTATGAAGATTAAAAATTTGGGTAATTATGTATTCATGAAATATCCTCACTGTAAAGAATCCATTCAAATAAAAGTCTATACAATGTTAATTGAATGACAAAGGCAACATGGTGTTACTCTCTCAGGAATGGTTTATTTATCTCTTCTTCACCAGCTATGTTGGTGTGAACTAATAGTAGATACAGGGAATCATATTGATTACTGGATTTATTCTAATTTAATACAATGCCATAAGTCTGGTGTGCTTTCAAAGAAATGGATCATTTTACATTGTGTTTTCAATGTTCTGCAAATATAAATTTTATAAAGCTTACCATTTAAAATAGTAGCAATATCAGTGTGATTGCTTAATTCATGGGTTGACAACAGTTGTGTCTTTGTCTATGCTATACCCCTCTTTTGTGTTGCATGTAAGTAACAAGAATGGCTATCATGTATCTGAAAATCTTTTACAACTTAATCCTTTTCCAAAATGCATAATATCAGCTCTGGTGCTATGTTGCACTAAAATCCTCATGTTCATCTGTCTTCTTATAGCTTGACATTGTTCCCTATCCATCTGTATTGTTACCGCAGTACTGGTTGTTTTGTTTTTGTTGTGTACTTATAAATTAAACTGATGAGTACATAGTTTATTGTTGTTCCATTAATTGTGTTTCATCCCATTGTAAATAGACACCAATAAGACAAAGGTCATGTTGTTTTATCGGATGTTATGTTTTAGTTTCTATTGAATACCTACATATGGGTTATGCTGACATTTTTTCCAAGAGCATTGCCTCGGTTCACTTTTGATATCTCAATTCTAATTCTCTTTACTATTATTGGGTCTCATATTCCTCTCTAAACAAGATGATATTAAAATAAAGATACGGTAGACTCTCCTCATTACGAAGTTTATTCGAAGTTTTCGTTATTACGAACCAAATCGTTGGTCCCGACGAAAAGGGTATCTAAATGTATGGTAAAGAAACGACATTAGGAAATAACGAACCTGAGTCCCAGTCCCCACAAGTACAAAAAAAACTTCATTACGAAGTCCGTCAAACTGCGTTATAAATCAGGAAGCTTAGCCACACGTACTGTGCCCAAGAGCTTGAGAACTAAAATAAGTACATAGGATACTTCGTATAAGCTATTTAACTGCGTTGATGGTACAGAACTCCCACTGAGTTACTGCACTTCGAAAGGAGTACGACAGGTCGAGAGAGGGTGAAAGGGAAGAAACGATAGACTAACGAAGGACTTTTCTTCTTCCCTTTCACCCCTCCCCAACAATCATGCATCTTGTCCCTCTGAGGGACAAGATGC
>WURS02033428.1:0-26747 GCA_011762765.2 Rhinocypha anisoptera
ACTTCTTCAATTGTTTTCCTTGCTGTCCATTTTACTTTCTCAGTCATTCACCGAAACCAAATCTCCCCCAGAGTATTCGCCGGGAAAACACCAGACCATACATCATATTAAGCCATGTTAATAAAAAGGTAAATAAATGTTCCACATGTTAGATGCTGTCTCCCCTATTTTAATATGCTCGAGCTAAACACGAAAAAAATTTATTTTATTCAAATAATCACTGGCTTATCAAACCGCCCTCGTATAATTCGAATTATATGTATGTTGATTGAATGGTAATCTACTGGTTAATGTAGTTTTTTTATGATCCTCAGGTTAGATTTGACCTATTTTATTTTAAAGTAATCCCTCTTTAAATCTGTTTACTTCCCACTACCCATGATTTTATCCGAAATCTTTTCTCTTCCTATCCCACCCTCGCTTGCCCAACACTCAGGCCTCCATAACAACCTTTAACAACCCATTTCCTCTGAGTACCCCTTCCATCCATCTTTCCTGCTATTCTTTGGATTTCACTCTCAACAATCGCCTCTCCTCTTTTGGTAATGCAATTCCTCGCGTAAAATATCCCGGCCACCACTTCCACTTTCCTCTACTTTGCTTCCTAAATAAATACACTTTTCTGCCTATTCCAATCTATGCCCTTCTAGTATTATATTTATCCCAGTCTTCTTACTTCTCGAGAATCTCATTACTTTCCTTTTCCTACTATTAATATTCACCCCAATCCTCTATCACTGGTCATACTCAACAAGGTGTGTAATCCTTTGACTGGATTAGTAACTAGGTCTACGTTATCGACGAATCTGACTGATTTAATGAGTCTAATTAGTGCGCACTTTATAATTAATTTTTTTTAAAGAATATGGACTGCCTATATGGAAATGTATTAATTTTTTAATATTCAAGATATCCTATGGTTTTGTCATCAACCATCCTCATATATTTCAACACCATTTGCCATCATATAAGTACTACATCCACTCTCGGAAAAAAATCTCTTTTTAGATATATTTGAAAAAAGGCAAACTGGAATTGGAATTTCCTTTTCACTTGGACGGTAAATATATATATATAAAAATATTAATTCAGTTGAAGTGGAGTTATATGCGTTCTCCCTCACCTATCAAATTAGCCTTAGGTTGGAAATAGTTGGTATTCATTTTATTTGATCAAATGAATTTGTGACATTTGCGTGAGTATCACTTTGTTCGTGTGTGACAGTCGAATAATTAATTTGATAAAATTCGTGCGCATTAAGTTATTAGAAGAGATCGAACACGACGAATAGCACACAACGGGGTTTTTTACATCAACCGAGGATGTGATGTTTTTTTTCAAACTTTTTATCACTTTTACCCAAAAATACTACCCATTTCGGAGTCTTGTAATTTCACGCCTTCGAAAGAACTAGTTTCTTTGAATCGGTCTCCCACAATATTCCAATTTTCTATTCCGGCACCAAATTTGGAATTGGCGCCTTTCCATGGTGACGAAATGTCCACAGGAATAAAATGGTGACATTTTTTCGGGTTTACCACCGGGTTAGGGAATCAACCCCGTGTGTGACCCTAACCCGGTAGAAAACCCGAGAATATTTCACTGGAATTGTTGGCCGGGAAAATACTAAATGATGCATGAATGAAATGGTTTTTCATACTGTCAGCCCGGAAATTTTTTCATCCGATATAATGCAGATATTTAAATAATTTTATTTTTGTCACATTCATCTTCCCAACTTGCACTCCCTGTGTCCTCTACCCCGACAGGAGAATATTTTACTCTTCACCTATTCATTTCTTTGGAGAATTGGGCTGCGACGGAGGACTGCGGAGAAAGTGTCTACTACGGAAACACGGTATGCGCAATGAGGTCAGCGCGGGGAGCCCCCGACTCCCGACGATACAGTTTTTTTAGTTTTATCAAACCACCCCGTTTTATCCAATTCTCCCCAACTTTTAATACCTATTGTTATACATATATATTTAGTTTTGAAGATTTCGTTTTTGTAATTTGGTCGAATGTACTCTCAAAAATTTATTTATGTGAATAGGCATTGACTTATTTTATAATTTCAATTTTTGTCTGATGAGCTTCGTTAGGAAAAAAATACCATATCATTCTTTTAATGTACACAGAACCCATTAAGTTTATAGCAGTGGATTTGCAAAGTTTTTCTTTTCCATAACCTTTTAATATACACTTTTACTAGTCCATTTCATCATATATCCTACTCCCAAATAAGATCCTGTAATTATTGCGAAATTTTAACAAAAATGACGTACCCTCTAAATTATGTTCAATGAATTTCCATTAGATTCCATATCAATATTACATTGTCCCTTACTATACCTAAACAACTACCGCCCTCATTTCATATCCATGTACATATTCATGTTATAGGTAGGCTAGTCTACTTAGTTTTCGTCAAAATGTTTTGAATCGTATATTATTTTAGCATTCAAATTTAACTACATTGTGGTAAGTCAATTTAATATTAGGAGCAGATATTTTTTTCTAATTTAATAGCCGGTATAACGTTTATTTAGATCTTAAATATTTCATCAAAATTGGACTTTGATGACGGTTCCGAATCGTTCACCATGCGATGGTGAATTTTATACCTTTTTCTCAACATCCGAACGAAGTAAGTTGCATCTTTGCCAATAAGTACGCTGAAAAACATCAATATCGAAGAGTAAAAATTCACTACGTATTTAAGTACCCAACATTAACTTTCCTATTAACATTCGGTATAATTTATTTTTTTAAGCCAGTACCTTTTGGAACTTTATTTCCCGAGGCTGAATATTTATGAGAGTATGATTACCTATGCAAATTCCTTAAGTGGGAACATACTCTCAAGACTACTATTATCCATTTATTTTGGACGATGACAGGAAGTGTTAAGCTGAGCCCACATTCGTGTCATATTCCCGTATCACAACACCGCAACTTATCCGTATCAACCCACCGAGTTCCCAGTTAGATAAGGGATCCCGAGTGAGAAACATGTCCTGACATCTAGCAGCAACTTCTTATGCACTACGCTTTGTGGAAAAAGAAAAAAAACCCTGTGGAGGTAAACAAAACTGCGCTCAAGCAAGGGAAATAAAAGACAGTGCTTCAATTTTACTCGAAGTTGCAGTCTATCAGTGGGCTACAATTTCACAAGAATGTCTTTCAGTAATTTTTTATTAATTTGGTTGGTCCAAAAAATCGAAAAAAGACAGACTAGGAAATCCGCATCTGCTCATGCTGGGCTGACTGTGACGCTAAGTTTGTTGGTAAGTGTTGATTCGTACGTTAACCTTCAGTACTTCTCAACATACATAAGCAATCGATCAGCTGCCTGGCTTTTTCTTGAGATCACTTGATCCACTAAAACACAATGGCAAAATACTGTCACTGCCGCACAACCCACTGAAGCCTACCACTCTTCACAAAATGTTCACGAGGAATGATGTGATTTCAGAGGAACGGGCGCGTCACTGTTCGTGAACGCGACTAGACTTGCGCGGGTCGTAACCGTGTTTCATCACTCTGATGTCACGGGGAAACAGACATCGCGTCGGACCGGGTCCCCGAATCAAACCGTTGGTACAATTCATTACGATGGGTTTCGTCCACATTGATGTGATACGGTCATACGACACGGAGATACGCAATATTCGCGGACCCATCTATATTTCGTATAATCTAATAGTTAATGCAAGTCGTCTCTCGGAAAGAGGCTCGAGCAAACTGTAAAATGCTAATTTATCCTACGACCAACAGGAAGTTTCCCTGCAATCATTCCCACGCTTATCGCTCTGCATTTTTCTCGACGTTTCTGGTTTCTTTATCAGTCCCTAACCCTCACATTGTCTACATTGGACATTGAACTAATATTCATGCAATAATGTTCATCTGTATTTTAGGCTACGATCAACGAGTGGCTCTCAACCTCACTCCTCCAACAGCATCTTTACACCGCTATTTTCAACATAACAACCTTTCACATTGCTCTAGCCTGTACTGGATCTACTAGTAATTGCAAAAATTATCCTGCCTCATCCCATACGCTCGAACATACTTCCCCGCCTGTTTTCTGTTAACGCCACAAAAGCATATGGCTTGTCAAACAGGAGCCTATACAAACTTTACAGGCCTGTTAATAACGATAAAAACTATCCTTTAAATCCGTTAGATTTAGGAATTTGTCAAAATAAATCGAAATAAACGAACACCGAAACCAAACTAAATTATTATAAAATGAATGGAAAGGCTGGCTGGCTGTACTCGGGAGAGTGGCGCTGTTGGCGCCTTAGCGTAAGAACGTCCCGCAATTAAAGTGGTTTATTACGACGTTCATTTGTTTTAGGCGTTTCCCTGTAGCGTTTTGGAGTCTGCAAATAACAAGCTAACAATCATGTATTCATTCTCGATTTTTTCATTGTTATTGTTTACCTTAGGTAAGTTGTGTGCATCATATTTTCTTCGGCATTGGAGCATTAATAATATCCTGGATAAAATATCCTTCATTTTGTGAATCCCACCAGGACAATAGGAGTGGGCAATATTTACTCTTAATTACAGAAATCATCATATCATGTTCCTAGATTGATATATTTTTCTAAGTTTACTTTTTATATTTATAAGTGGCCATTTACGTAAAAACGTTTTTTAATGATAAATGATTGTATATGTTATTCCTTGAATGCTTTTCTTGCAGCTACCTGCCAAAGAACACCGAGTATTTCGTACATATCGCAAGAACAAATTAAAGACATAGGAGGTACCGTCGAGCTTGAATGTTCAGTTCAATATGCTCAAGAATATCCTGTTATCTGGATGAAGATAGATCGAACAGGCATAAGTCAACCAGTGCCTATATCTACTGGATCTTCGTTAATTATAAGAGATAGCCGTTTAGCTCTGCGATATGACCCCCATAGTTCAACATACACTCTTCAGGTTTGTGACAGTTTTTCTTTTAAGTGAGCCTAGCCAAAGCAGCGAAAAATAGTGCATATCTATAATAACAACGCGAACAATTTTTTCAAGTTAATCAAGCCAATGTTTTTAGGCCCATGTTAGACAAATATAACTGTGTTGGTAAACTGATTTTATTATTTCCTCACAGATTAAAGATATTCAAGAAACAGATGCAGGTGTGTATCATTGCCAAGTCATCATCGCAGTAAACAATGAGATCTCAGCAGATGTTGTACTACTTGTTCGTAGACCACCCATTATATCCGACAATTCTACCCGTTCTCTGGTTGTCAGCGAGAGTGAAGGTGTACGACTTGAATGTTATGCTGGTGGGTACCCCCAGCCTCGGATCTCCTGGCGACGTGAGAATAATGCTATTCTTCCTACCGGTGGTTCTATTTACAGGTAAATGCTATGTATACTACCCGTTTATGTACGTATGTAGATTGTAACTGTAACACAATGTAAATGAAATTTTTAAAAACGTTATACGTGGCTTAATAGCATTTTAGTTATACATTAACAGAGATTGTGTTAGCCCAGTGGGCAATTGGCTGCTGAATGGGTGTCCTGGGTTAAAGGCCTAGTGATTCCTCTGGATTAGAGATGGGCGATTCCGATTCGATTCACTTGGAAATCGATTATTTAAATACAATTCCCGATTACTGGTATTCGAATCAATTTAGAGAATCCGATTTTTCGAACGAATCGATTCACACAATGCGATCCGAATCGATCCATTCCTTGAAATCGCTCATCTCTACTCTGGATACTTATGGCTAAAACCCAAGATGGGTATTTTCTGGGTACTACATCTTTTTGAGGAATTACAAGTGGCACAGGGTAAGGAGCTGGTTATGGAATATAATGAAGAATGTTTCCATCTCTTGTGTGTAATATCCACACATCCAGTGCCCTTCATGGCTGAATGAATTGCTGTAAATGGGTTAACGTTTTTTGATAGGGATTATTACAAAAACAATTTATGCTCACCTCCTATATGCCAAACTAATGATTTCACTGAGTCCTTGTGCTGAATGCTCTGCACTATTTAAAAGTTTTTTTGATGATTCAATATACCTAATTAATCAATGTTGCACCAGTAATATAGGAAAAGCTCAATATATAGAGCATCCATTGAAGAAAATCAACTGAAAATGAAAATATTGATTGGATATAAAGCACAAAATATCTTGTAAGTTAGGTTGTAAAATGTCAAACCATGGTGGACCCTATTATGCTGGTTCCCTAATTTTCCCCTTGAAACTATGTTCATCACTTTATGTACATTGTAAAATTTAGGACAAAATTACTGTTTTCAGAGGAAATATCTTGAAAATAGCCCATGTCCAAAAAGAAGATCGAGGAACGTATTACTGTGTGGCTGAAAATGGTGTTGGTAAGGGAGCACGCCGTAACATTGCTGTGGAAGTAGAATTCAAGCCTGTTATAACAGTGCCCCGACCACGTCTGGGTCAAGCTTTGCAGTATGATATGGACCTTGAGTGCCATGTGGAGGCCTATCCACCTCCAGCATTGGTTTGGATCAAGGATAATGTTCAGCTGTCAAATAATCAGCATTATAGGTAAGTATGCATTTTTTTTATTAGTGCTAAGTTTAAATTAGTTGTATAGTTTTATATATTTTCATATTTAACAATATAGACCAATTCAGTTTTAAGTGTTAACTACCTATTTCAATTTATATTTTTAGTTTTGGTATTGCAGTATGTGATTAATGTGCATTTCTCAGTAGGTGTCTCTTTGTAACATGTATATTTGGGTTATCATTAAATGACCACATTAATAGAAACAATTGAACCATTGTCAACTTCGAAATGTTGTGTGGTGAAATAAAACTTATTTCACAAAGATTTCTTCCTTAAAAAGCTTCCCAAACCCAATTTCTCTTTATTGCATCACTGCCTTAATGGGAACTTCTCTCTCTATTTTAATCCTTAGTTATTAAATTTGAAATTGATTTATGAATAGAGCTATATTGAGTTTATATTAATTCTGTTGGGATTGACTTTTTCATGTAAATTGTTTTATTAAAGTATTTTATTTAATTTTAATCTCAGTGTACAATCATTTTTCTAAAATTATTAAAATAATATTTGTAGTTGTAGAACAGTTAGTATGTGATGCCTGATATAACTGCATACACGGGCACATGAAATTGATTTCTTTTGTTCTCTGCCTTTCTAATAAAAATATTTTTAACTTGTGCTGTATTTTATTAATTTTATAATAAAGGTAGATTCCACCTTTGCCAAAATCGCAAATCATTATTTTTATGCAAATCTAACTCATAAAAGTTCAAAATGTCATAAGTAAATGCATTTTTGACAATTGGGGAGTTATTGTAATCTATTCCTACAAAACTTCAGACAGAATATGTTATCATTATGATGTCCATCATTTAATGCTTCTCATATTAATGTAATTTATTAAGTAAGATGTATGAAGTCAGTTGCTCGAAATGTTAAATGTAAGAGGGGAACATGAGATCTTAATTTTGCCTGATTAATAAAGACAAAATTATTATAGTTATCATCAAAACTCCTTTTTCATAATACTTTGAGCAATTTATTTGTGATAGGATCTATAACCCTAGTAGCGTACCTTAATAAAAATTGACAGTTAAGGTTTGATTGACATTCAATTTTAGTTGTTTTTATCTGATTGAATATCATTAAATGAGGTTACTGACCAATGTAACCTATGCTGTGAATTCACATATACCACTTAAATTAATAATTATATGAATGCCACAAACCGAACTAGCACCCTCCCAAATTATGATTTTTTTGTAATTTATTAATAATAATAGTGACTCAGAAGAGTCTTGGCCTTCCTTCCCTATACCTTTTTGTAAATATATATGGTGCTATTATTTTTTTGTAGTATTTCCCACTTCGCAACTGCTGATGAATATACAGACACCACTGTCCGTGTGATAACCATCGAGAAGCGCCAATATGGAAAGTACATCTGCAAGGCTACAAATAGGTTAGGTTCAGCAGAAGCTGAAGTTGAACTCTTTGGTAAGTCCAAAATTTTAAAAATATAGGTTACTGTGCATGTATATTTTAACTAGATAAATTTTATTGTGTTTCTGTGTGAGCTTGTATGCCTTTACCCTTATTTTTCTATGGATACTTTTTTGTTAGCTATTGCTTTTTATTGGAAACCTTATCTGTGTGTATATACCTACCAGCCAACCCACCAATTGAATATACATTAAAACCTGTTCAATGCACTACAAATTTAGACCTTATCACGTGTAACGATGTGCATTTCGCCTATTCCTTTGAACTTTATCATACTATAAATAGTAGACTTGACTTAAAATTACCTTAAAACATCCCGGATAGTACAATATTGGGAATGCTGGAATAGTCATTAATATGTGGGTTTTAAGATTTTGAATATAAGTGTTCAATGACATTATTGAATTTTCCCATCAGTTTCACCTCATAGTAATCATCACCACCCTCTTTTGAGCTGTAGAGGTGAACAAAAGTCTAAAACACAATGCATGTTCTTTCTTTGGCAAAGTTAACATCTACACAAAGGGAAATTTGTGAGCCAGTCATTGTTTCTTTGCAGAATTTCATTTTCATTACTTTTCTTGAGGAAATTCCTCTATGGTTTTTATTATTATGTCAGAAGTGTTTTTTACAAAAAAGGTCATACTGTCCTGCAGCAAAATGGCATTCTTAGTGGCACCATTGAAATTTTTTAAAAAATTCCACTTAAAAAAAACCACCTTAAAAAAAAGCCACCATTTAAAAAGTTACAATTATTCTACTGTAAAGCTAATTTATAGTCACCCTACAGACTTAATTTTTCTTTATTGTTTCATTTGAGACAAAAGCATGAACATTCAAACTACACTAATTCATCAGACAGAGCTCAAGTCAGACTAGTGTCTTTGTGATTTTTTTTTAGTTTCCTGTTCTATGTTTGCAGTATAAAATAGTTATAGTTGTCAAAATGAATAGGTTTCATGGAAAATTTTCATAAAATGACAGGTTAATATCATCATGTCATTTGATGAAACTGGTCTGTAAAATATTTAGGCATTATAGTTATACTCTTTACTAGAAGAAGAAAATAAAAATCTAACTTTCTATCCAAGCTTTCTCTTTTGTCTCAAAGAATGCCTTCCTACGATTGATTTCTCAGTAAAAGTGAAACATGACAAAACAGAAACATTGCATACAATATAAGACCAGTGATTGACCTAAGGAAAAACTATACTACTGGAGCACCAGTTCAGGCATTTGCAACATGTAAACTAAACAGTCATTTTCTCATTGCCCAAAGACTGCTCTATATGTGAGTGGATCATAAATTCACCTTTACTAGAGTTTAAAAGATGGTCACTATGAGTGGCGATATGATGCATGGCGATAGCTGGAATGCTTTGTGGACTCACAGCACCAAGTGAAAACATTTAAGGGGACTTTTCAGTTATGTTTAAATGTTAAAGACACATTTTCAAGAAAGGAAAGGTCATTGAGGAAAACACTACCCTTTGAGATGCATTGTGAAAGATAAAAGTATATTATTGGAAAATATGAAGACTTGGAGTGGCTCATACTTTGATGGTCCCTTCTTGCTGTCTTTCTAATCTTTGTTTTAATGGAGTCAACATCAAGTAAACAACATTGGAATAGTGTCAAGGTAGGAATCCAAGACAGGAGTGGGTGGTGAATGGTGAATTATTCTTCAGTTCTCCAATGTGTAATGTTCTCCATTTTAAGCTGCCTATGTTTCCGTGACCTACTTGTATATCAAAACATCAGTAGGTGTCAATGGAAAACATCATTCAGCAGATATCCTGCAAAAAGAATTCACTCTAAACATATGCTCGTAAAGTTCGTTCGAAGGTTTCCGCGGTGTGCGGTGGATGCTCTCTGCATTTCTGTAGGTTGCATCCGCGTAGGTTGTGATTATTTGACAACAGTTTCACCAACTCTCCTGTTGGCAAAACTGTTGTCAAATAATCACAACCTACGCAGACGCAACCTGAAGAAATGCAGAGAGCATATGCTCATAAAGCATCAGATCCTTTTTCAGCAGAATATTTTATTTTACCTAGTTTTTAGTAAAGAAATAATAATAAAGTTGTTTACAGAAATGAGCCATTGTCACTTACTAAGCTTAAAGTTCCATTTTTATTTTATGTAAAGAATAAAAGAATAAATCTTGAATAAAATTCTATACTAATTTTTTAACAGTTATCAGTAGGCCCCAAAGAGTGTCTTCAACAGGTTTTAGTGTAGTTTAATTCAATGCCATTATTTCCGAAGACTGCCAAACTTTTTGTTTTTAATTTTGTTGCATATATATTATATATCCACTTTGCAGAATCTATTATTCCTGTGTGCCCTCCAGCGTGTGGCCAAGCCCAGTATGGTGATGCAGTGCAGATTACTACCAGCATGGCCCTTGTCCTCATCTCTGCCTTTTTACTCCTACTCCACTGGTATGATTAACTTGTAGTAATCCTATTGACCTTATTTGGAATGCTCTTTTATGTTTTTCCATTCTTTATTTTTTCTATTCATCCCAGAATATACCTCTGCGATTGTTGTTTTTCTTTATAGATTGTATAAACACCAGCATTTGTTGCTGTATTTACTCTTATTTTCCATTGCCTATCATTTAGGATGCATTTCCTTGTATTCCCTGTTGCCCCTCAATTGTATCTAATTAATGTGTGACCTGGCTTGATACCCGTGTAATGTAGAATAACACCTAATTGTTCACATGACTAAGTAAGAAAAAGGCTGTAGTTTCTGCCGAAGGTTTTCTCAACATCCAATGATGATTTCTTGGATTTTAAGTTTATTCCGCATTGACTCTGGTCTTCAGGCCAAAGTGAAGTTTTTTTCAGCCTTACCTGAAGATGCCCACAGCAGACTGGGTGGAACATCAGCACCCAAAGATGCCAGGGCAGAATAAACTCAAAATCCGAAAATAGCAGTTTCTGTTCTTATAAATACTCTCTTTCACATTTATTCCTCGTTGCTGCATTTTTAAGACTTGTTAATGATAAAAAACAACAAAGGACTGTTTATACTATTTATATCAAGTACATGGGCATTACAATGAAAGCCATGACCATACATACAGGGTGAAGTGGTAATGTCAGGACAAATTTAAATTTGAATTTCCCACACCATAGTACTTCTCCTGTAGATCATTAGTGAACATGACATGTTTCTAGTGAATAGTCCAAACCCAAGTGGCCAAGCTGTTGCAAACAAGTGCTGAGTACAACCAAAGGACAGCAGTTATCAAAAGTTTTCGTGCTGGGTATTCAACAACTAAAATAATTCAGAGCTTTGGGTACCCAAGATCATGACATTGTAGTTTCCGAGAAGTCTAAAGAAGGTTCCACTAAGTCATCGAAAAATAGTCATTCGATAGAACTTGTGACATGGACCCTTAGCATTAATAGAAGGGCTCAGGCATTAGAGGACAAGACAATCTGTACGGGTAATGACAAGAAGATAACAGCAATCAACATTCAGGGCATTTTGTATTTACTCTCTTGGATGGAAAATAGTTTGTGCATGCCATTACAGCACATTCCTTTTAGTAGAGTAGTAATGCCATTCTCAAGACTACAGAAGGTTTTTTAATAAATAGGTTACTGTCATGCATAGAAATTGTTATTCATTTGCAAGCATTCTCTTTTGAATGTTACTTCCTCCATGTATGCCAAAGTATAGAATACATGAGGAAGTTGAATTGCACGATGACGAAACATCAGGAAGTCTTAGGAGAAGATTTCTGTCTTGCAACATGTAGTTTGAGAATACTATTTTGACTAATTAGATAAGAATCAAAATCATGTAGCTGCATTTTGATTGGCATGCATATAAATACATATGTAAATTTTGGAATTTTTACCCAGAAACCTACATTTTATTCTAAAGTAATCTTCCTTTTTGAATGAATTTTTGCATTGCATGCTAACATGCAATCCATGGAAACTGTCCTCAATATGTGCTTGTGGCCTCCTCCACCAAGTGATTGTTCCCTCCTCACTATTTGAATATTTTTTTCATATTTACTTACTTCATAGGTAATACATATGCTGAAATATTCCATAAGGGGCTTATTATCTCTTGACAATATCCTTTTTAATTTTAATGTAACCATACATTGTATCACAAGGACTACTGAATTTGAAGAGATCCAAAATGCACTGAGTGAGTAAATTAGGGTTTAGTCTTTGGTTAGGCTTTATTTTAAATGCCTAATTGTTTATTTATGGCCTAAGATTTGAGATTGAGAATCAATGCTGGAACACTGAGAATAGTACTATCTTCAGTCAAACTCCATTTTAAATTATATTGTGTGGTGAAAATGAAGGCACACTTGGTTTTTCCTCATTTATTCCAATCTCAGAAATAAAGCTTATATTTAATAAACAAGCTCTGCTTTCATTTTCATGAGGAAGTAGCTTCACAAAGTTTCATCAGATACAGTTAACAGTACATTTATATGCTCAATGATACCATATTTATTTTGAAATTCTGTCTTATGTTATAATTTTTTTTTATCCAGAAACTCCAATTCCAAGCATAACATATCCTGGGGTTTTAATGCTCCATGCTGGGGGTGGCAGTGAGAGGAACCTGGTCTCCATGCTGACATTATTCAGCAGTTTTGCCATATCATTGAATTTCATTATGTAACATTGTTTTCTACTCTGCCTGTAAGATTCAAAAATGTTATATTTGTCTGTGAGTTATCTTTCTAGATTTAAAGTTTCGTCCTTTTTCTCTATTTTTATTTAAATCAGTAGTTGGAATTATTTGAATACCAAGATAGGTAATTCATCATAAATAAGATCAACAGAAACATTGAGGCTTTAAAATAAAACAAATTTGGATTTTAAACCATAATGAAAGGTAGCTCAATAGTTAGGGAATTTAGAGAACTTTTAGCAGATATTGGTAAACCCTTGATGTGTTGTGATTTATAAACTTTTGCTGATTTTTTTAATTCTTTGCAGCTGTGTGTGTTATCTCATTTGTACAAAACTTTTATCTGTAATGAAGGAGCTTATGTATTTTTGGAGGTAAAAACCTCTATATAATATGAGCAATATATGCCACTGAACTGAACAAAGAATTGTGGTAGAACCACCATGGAAAAACACCCGTGATGAAGAAAGGGAGGTTGTTGGAAATACCCCCTTGCAGTTTTTACCTTACAAGTCAACAATATTTAATGATATTGAATGGCAGAGTCCAGCTGAGGTTACTGATTTCCTCTCACAACAGAAAATCAAATCAGTTATTTTTTAGCAGCTTTAAAAGGCATCGCTAAGGGGGTAACAACATTCTTGAGGTGACTCCATGAATGAAGTTCTGCCATATGTAGTAACCTTTGTAACGTACATTTATTGTTAGAACTTGTGGCAATATCATAAATGAGATGTTGGCTCATTTAGTTCTTGGACTTAATATATAACTATTGCATTGCTCATGTTTGTCTTTTTATACTGTATGTATATCTCTAAGGAATGACATTTGGGGTATAATCGTATAGTTCTGTGTTTTCAGTTTTTTATTATCTTGTGGTTTACCAAATATTTGAACATTAGGTTTTGATTTTATGAACAATGTATTTTACTGATAACAAATTAGGCCATAATTTATTGTTATTGTTTTATCTGAAACTTTTTATCACTACATTTTTTTGTAGTGTATTTTAAAACTTTTTCATAACATAAACTCGCCTGCTACATACCCAATAAAGCACAATAATATATGTATGTGTAAAATAATACGTAATTTTACAAATAGGAGATTATATATTACATTTTAGAGGATGTGGAAATTATCTTTTGGAATCTCATTTTTCATAACTTCAAAAATATTTTGTATCCAGCATTTAATGATATATGGAAGAGAATTGAATTGACCATGGTGTATTTTCTGTATTTTTATGTTTTTTAGTTACTCTAAAGTATTCGAATATGCAATTTCTGCATGTTTAAATAGGATATCTTGCATGGCTTTAACTTGCTTGGTATAGCAGGTAATCATCATTGAGTGGAACCATTAATAATGAAAATGGTGCCTGCATCTATAATTTGGATAATTTTGTGATAACCTTATTTTACATTCCCAATCTGTTATGCATTAATGCAGTAGTTAAGATAGCATTGCACTTATTTTGTATCAATTTTTGGAGGCTAAATGATACCTCTTATGTTTTAATAAAACAATTGTGTCTAAACTACTGGAGCCAAGGTTTTTTGTATAAATATATATCTCAGGGTCACCTGTACATCTGATAGTATTGAATGAATTAACATTGAAAATTGGATCCTGTATTCCCTGTATAAATTATTTTATGTCCATTCTTATTCAGAGTTAATGAACTTTTCATTTGATTTGTAATTGATGAAAAGAGTGATATTAAAACTATATACCACACAAGATATTGTTTTTTATGTTAAATTATTTTTTAAACCTCTGTATAAGAGGTAGAATAGAAATATCTAAAAGTTTATGCTAGTTTTAGTTAATTCAGCTACATCGCTGAAAATTCTAAACTTATGCAATTTATAAATTTATTGCATTTTTACAATGATGTCACTCATAATTATTAACTAATTAAAAGCTTTAAAGTTTGGATGCAAAAATGTAGAAGTATTTTTTGGTCTGCAATTCAATATATTTCTAATAATGGAGTTTGTAGTTGGTATTATTCTGATTTTTTTAATCGTTGTAATGTAACTACAGTTTATGGACCAACCAGGTTAGCATACTATGGCACATGCACCATGTTAGATCCTTTGGGTTCCCATAGGAGGCTCTGAAGTAAAAAAAAAATATAACCATCATGGTTTGATTTATAGAATTTTCATGGGAGTTTTATGTGATGTTTTCCTTCATTTAATAAATATGTGGGGACCCCGTGACTCATTAGCCAGGTGCTCTTTGCACTGAGACACCACAGCCTCCAATTAGGTCACATTCACTGTTAATCCTTACTCCCTAATAATGCTTTTCTTTTAACCCTCCTTAGTTTCTCCTCCAACAGGACCTATCTTTCAATGTGACTCTGTGTATCTTTTTTATTAATCCAGTAGTCATAACATTTTCATTATTGCCTATTTTCTCTTATATGTACATATTTATTTAGTATACAAATTCAGAGAGAGAGACTTAGAAAATATGGGCACATGCAATTAGATACAAATAATGAGCCAGGTAAAACAATCATGATGAATTTGCCACAACCAGATACTTAAGGCAAATTCTTTTACACAAGAAACCAATGTTGTGGATAATATAGATAAAAGTTCTTTGGATGCATTATTGATTGGTAAAAAATTTAATATTATGCAATCCCATCAATATTATTACCTCCTATTGACTGTGATGATACACAAAGAAAATGCTGGTTTTTTTGTAGAACATATTAATTGCTTCCTGAGGTAGTTAATTTACAGTAATTTATAGACCAGTATTTCCTGTCCAGATAGCTAAATGGGTTGCTTGTTCTCCAGCTTAAACCAAAGGTCATGGGTTTGAATCTCACCCGGGGGAATGGATATTGTGTTTGCCTAAAACTAATTTTCCTGACTATTTGGAATCAGCCAGGGCATGTGGCCATGAAAATATATAATGTGCCAAAACTGTTTAACATAGTGACTCCATGAAAATGTGAAAATGCATAGGAGCAAAAAAATTAATAGTATTTCCAAAATTACAACTATTTACATGGAATGGTATTCCCTCTAACAGTTGACTACAGTGTGAATTTTTAACAGTTTATACAAGATTAAATTACTAATTTTTTGTATCTAGCAGTTATTATTAAACCAAGTTTCATATATCTCTAAAAGATATATAGCATTTAGATCTTGTCCTTTCTGTAACCCCTTTGAATTATCTCAATGTGATTGTTATGTATGTTGTTGTAGTATAAAGACCCATTAATGAGATTGTACTCTTGGCATGGGTAATGTGTGGTATATAGACATCGTGGTAAGAATAACTTTGATATTTTGGTGCACCTTAAAATAATAATCCCAACAATAGGTAGGATTTACTGTCAGTAATCCTACCAATTGCTACATGGTTAACCGATAAGGGAGATGTTACCAATTACATAAAAACTATCTTAAAAGTTGATACCAGGGCTTAATTTTATATCCATTACATTAGTTATGCTAATGATTAATTTTTATTGAGTTATTTTGAAAAAGCACTTATATCCATCTAACATTTGTACAGAAAAAACATTTTTTGAATGACTTAATATCAACCCACTGGTTTGAGGAGTGTACAATATTATTATATATACAATAGGTCCTTAATGGGAACCTCCAATTTAGACTATTCTTGGAAACTGATTGGATTTGAATCACACTAAGCAACTTTTCATATATTTGTAGTATATTAGTTTATAGGATACTTCGACGGCTTTGGTCATTTCGCACCTCTTCAATTCATAGAAAAGCCAATCTGGACAAACACAACAACCATGCCCTGGGTGGGATTCGAACCCGTGACCTTTGGGTTAGCCGGCGAGCAGGCTAACCCGGTCGGATTTTCATATAATTATTTTTTTAAATACGCAAGTGATTTCCTTTCAATATTTAACATTTTGTGGTGAAAGAACTGCCCTTATTAGTGTTTCCTTATTATAAGTTTTAATAACATTTTATGCTTCCATTATGTAATGCTTTGTTGTTAATAATTTTTTCATCCTGTCAACAGACCTTCTTATGGATTCCTCCTCCACTCTACTCTTCTCTCAGCCCATCTGTTTGTATCTTCATACTTACCTCATCCTTTCATTGTGCCCAATATTAGTATCCTTTTCCTTCCCGGCACCCTTTATCCCTTCCATCCGTCTTTGTTGGCAACAAACAATCTCTTCTCAGGCAATGCCCAATACAGTTCTTTTTTCTTCATCTAATCTTTGCCATCAAGGTCCTGTTCTCCTTAACATCTCTTTCTTTACTTTATCTTTCCAGGTCACACCCTCCATCCTTCTCCATGGCCTTCAGTCTTTCATTTTTCTTTTTAATTGGCCATATCTCTGACACACACACAGTGCCACATACAATATATAACACTTTGCTAGTCTCTTCCCGAGTGCTCTCTAGCCTCTTCTCTCTGGCCCATGAAGTACCTTCCTTTTCCTATTGAATTGGTTTTGCCATTGCTTCAGACACTTCAGTAAGACATCTCTCCTCTTGTTCTATGAATTCTTCTTCCAATTTTATCTTCATTTTCTCTCTTTTTCATCCAGAAACCATACACTTTATCTTCTTCTTTGGTTTCAACTGAAACTACTGTGTCATCTGCAAATCTTATACGCTACTTTATTTCCTCAAAAACATACCCCTCCTCTGCCACTATTGCATTCTTTGTATTTATTCCAAAATGATGTTAACTAAGATTTTGGGACATGAACTGTCCTTGTCTTCCACTTCTTTCCAATCCAATCTCTTTTGCTATCTCACCTCCTATCCTCACTACGCAGTTTGACGTAAATAAAGGTTTTTAATTAGCCTTCTTTCTTTTCCATCAATTGTTTTTTCTTTAGATATAGCCAGTGGTTTGTCCCATCTTATTCTGTCTAATGCCTATCCCATATCTATGAAAGCTACTTATACTTTCTTCTTTTTCTCCATATATCTTCCTTTGAATACTCTCAAAAAGCCTATAGTATCTCTAGTTCCTACTCCATACTATTCCTCTACAATTGCACTACTCAGTCTCTCATATAGCCTTAGTTAATTGTTTTCAGTAGTATTTCAGCCAACGAGATATATCAAACTCAATCTCCAGTGTTCTTTGCATTTCTAGCTATTTTTCTTCTTTTCCATTATTATCATCGCTATATCACTTAAATATTTGGACCACTTTCCAACTTTGTATATCTCATTGTAGAACTTGTGTAATTTTCTTTGTGTAGGTCCTTCTTCATCTAATGCTTTTGTCAATTCAGTTATAATTTCATGAATTCTTGTTGCTCTTCTATTTTCCATGTCTTTTGTTGATTTTACTATCTCACTCTCCAATATATGGTATCCTCTTATCATCTTCTGTGACTCTACTACCCTCATCTAGTTCTAGCTCTCTGTTAGTTTTACACTGCAAAGGATACAGCCATTTTATATATACTTTCTGTACATTTCTTTTGCTCATTTACTGATCTTCCATCATCTGTTTCTATTACTTGATACATTCCTCCTTTTTACTTAAATAATAAATCTATGGGCTATTTATATAAAGACATTTATACATATCTCACCTTCTTTTTCTAATTTTCCTAAAATTCTTATGGTTTTCCCAAATTCATTTTTTTAAACTTTTGATGGTCTTTTTTCTTCTTAGCTCATTATTCAGTCTTTTGTATCTCCTCTTTCCTTCTTTTTTGTCCACCATATTCCATGTCCTCCTTTCCTCCATTTTATTCAGAATCTCTAGTGCGACCCATTTATCCCTTTCTTTTGTCAGTTACTAATATTCACAAAGTCTTCTTGGGTTTTTCACCGGGTCAGAAGCTCCATTCTGGCCGAAATTTCAACTCTCGACTCGAGGGCATCATCAGGGTTGATGATGTCCTTAAGTCGAGAATCAAAACATGGCCAGAATAAAGCCCCTGACCCAGTGGAAAACCTGAGAAGAATTAATGAACATCATTTGCTGTGAAAGCATCAGATCTTAGTTCCTAATATCTTTTCTGCTGTCTCAATTAGGTCTCTCTTGATTTTCCCCAAGCTGTCATTCACAAAATTACTGTTAATTTTTATTGTTAAAGTCTCTTTGAACTCTCTACATAAATCCTCGATTTTTTCATCTTCTTTTAGCCTTTCTAAGTTTAATACCTCTCCTTTCCTCCATTTACACACCTTCTCTAGCTTCATATACATCCCTGTTATGACTAGATTGTGATCTGATCACATCCTGACTAACCTCTTTCATTCAGGGTATCCTCTTGCCGGCAATGCTCTCAGGAACAGTGTGGCTGGTAAGATCTCACACTATGGAAAGGAGGTAACTCACAAGAGGGGTTACCATCACCATGTTAACATCAGGGATATTTCAAATTTTCAGTGATGCCTATGACACTATTGTACATTAGTTTTAATTTGGCTCGAACCTAGAATTAACAGAGGTCTCTAAGACTTTGATTCCTAGAAGATTCTTCATTGTCTTTTTTAAGTCATTATTTCTCTAATAAAAATTCGCCCAATCTGATTAAATTGAAGAACACAGTTTTTCTTCTCATTTGTAACCAAATTACAGTGGAATCCTAATTTTTATTTACCACTGATTTTTGTTCTGTATAAAATGTCGGTGAAGTGAAGGCTGAAATTTCCTTTGTTGGATATCTGCCTAAAGTTTCAAAAGCATTATTCGTTTTCATTTACAAAAGTGTGGTTACCTTCATATTGCTATTAAATCTTAGGGAAGAATATATACCCTAGATGAAGTGTAGCCACTTCCTCTAGGGTATTCAATAATTTATACGAATAAGCAAAAATGTCCCCTCTCCTGGGTGTTAATTTACCACTACTGAAAGGGTCACATGTTTATGGAATTTATACTAGGAAATTCAATAATCCAAACCAAGAAGCTAGCTAATTATAAAAAAATATCCCCATTCTTGATTTACCTCTCCCGAAAAGGGTAACATGGTTCATGAAAGTTTGCGAATGAATATCAGAATTTTCTTTATTTCCATCACTGGAAATTTTATTGTAAATGTATGACTGGTTTGGTATTCAAATTTGGACAAGATTTTGGCGGCAACATTAAAGATCGCAATTTTTGCAAATGCCTTTTGGCGACTAAAGCGACCGCCGCCAGGTGGCCAGGGAATAGTTGGGCTAGGGGATTGTGGGCATTGTGGGTCACTGGTGTCTTGCGCTGTTGACGGAAGTCTGCTCTGTCTGCTGTCTATTTGTCCCACGAGTATAGAGCTGCGTTGTCGTAGCTGGCTCACGTCACATCGGTTTAACTTAATTTTGAAGCTTTTTTATCATTCTGGTGAGTAGCTGGATCTCAGTATATAACGGTGAAATTCCTTAAGTGTTCTTTATTGATTTCCTGTGGAAATATGTAATTGCCTTGTGGGATAGCTGCCGGTGAGTCAATGTAGAACTTTCTGAAGTTATATTATCAGAACTTCAGTATTTGCGAGAATTTCTACAGTTTTCTTGTATACACTAGGATTGTAAAATGAGTTATCAGATTATATTTATTTTTAATTCTGTTATATCGTAGACACATAGAATTACTTATTTCTAGAAAGTTCTTTACAGAGCATTCTTACGGTTGTTGCAGTATGGGAGAATTTGATATGCAAGTTTTCTGGTAGAATATTTTTGTCAATTAATTTTTGAATGTCAATTTGTCTAAATTTTTAAAATGTTTTTGAGTTATGAGCACGTGCTAAGGGCATACTTATGCAACACGTCCTCTTAGTTTCCTCATTCCTGGTGTCAGGGAAACAATGCCATAAACGATGTCGATAGTACGTTTTATTGTATACTGTTGAATAATATTTTAATTATTTTGCTTTTGGCCTAGAATATTTTCTCATATTTATTTCCACCGTCCCCACAATGTCGACAGTTTAATGCATTAGGGATGGGTAACATGAGAACTTACTGAACGTCTGGATGAAATTGAATTTCAAAACCCCCTCCGCGGCCTTGAACGTGAATCATCCGCCTTGGAGAATGCAATACAAGTTCCGGGTTATGATGCGTGTTTTTCGTAATGTTGTACTCGTGCCTTTATGGATTATGGAATTTAATATGGATTATGTGCATTTTTAATTTCACTGGGTAATGTCAAATAAGGTCTTTAGGGTATTTTCTTCAACTGTGTCCATCAACATTAAACATTGCGTTCACACAATCCATTTTGATGAAAGTTCAATTCGTAATTCGTGCATTTATCCCCATAAACGAATAAATCCACGCATATTTGTTCAGGTTTTGTCAGTGCGTGGCGATATTTCCGTCAGTTGATCATACGATTTCTCAAATCTTGTAGTTTTTGCAAAAACTAGAAGAATGTGAAGTTTGGAGTTCCATTAGCTGGAAGATCTTGCTTTGCTGTAGCTTGTTTAGGACTTGAAAATTCTTAACGTTAGTAGTGAAGTCTTAAAATAGTCTTGTTACTGTTCTGCTTCTGGGTCTTTTCAATCTTTTCATGCATCTAATGCTGCATTTTTTTTCTTCTTCATTAAAAATACAAACGACCTTATAGTTCGTCGAAAAATGTCATTGCAAGCCATCTCAAACAGCATTTTTGGAAGAAATCAAACTGAATTTCGGTCAGACATAATTTTTTTCAGTTAATCGTTAAATGTTTTGGATATTTGTTAAAAACTGTGATGAATCTTCCAGTCCTGGCTGAAATTCTTCGCCGTTTATGTAAAAATTAACATGTCAGTTGTTGGAAAGTAGAAAATTTGGATATGCTCCGCAGTCGCTAGACTTCTGAAGAGACATTCCGTTATTCCTGACACCGTGAATTTCTGGTTAATATAACTTACTTGAAAGTTTAGGGCAGCCAAGAGGCAACGTCTCTCACTTAATGTATCAATCAACTTCACATGCAATAGGTATATGTATATTTATGGAATGAAAAAACTTTGCAAATCCACATAAAAAATTTATTCACACGGTCAACATGTTTCGCTACACTGTAGCATCATCAGGACATATCCTGGTGCTACAATGTAGCGTCATGTCCTGATGATGCTACAGTATAGCGTAACATGTTGGCCGTGTGAATAATTTTTTTGTGGAATTGCAAAGTTTTTTCATTCCATAAATACCATGGAATTACACAATGTATTGGCCGCCACCATCGAGGTATATACTAGTTTTCCGCCCTCATATATCAGACCGACCTTTTAAGTGCCTATCTGGTTCATATTTACTGTTATTACCCTTGGAAATTGAAATGGAATTTTAATTCGTCCTTTGGTGTGATACTGAATCTTTAAATTATTTTATTGGGAATTACCCTGTATGTGAGCTTCCTCCGTGTTAACTACTACAAAAGAGTTATGGGCAGAAACAAACACCAGTCACGGATGCATTTGGTTCATGTCAATATTTTTTCTAATAAATATCATCTCTATGGGATAACAATTATTTTTGAGAACACTAGCCTATTTCATGCCCCCACAATTGCTAATAATTAATTGATTAATAATAATTAATTAATTGTAATGCTGATGATTCATGGTGATTATTTGGAGCTCAACTTGTTTTCTTGCAAAGGTGATGCTACTTTTTCAACACTTGTTATTGCCTCCGTTCATATCTTGTTAATATGGCTACGAGTAAAATTTCCTGGAGTTATGTGTATAGCGACTTGTAGGAGAGTGTGGTTATGTATTGAATATGTATGTAGCATAAAAATATTTATCCTAATGGTGAGTCAAATGATCATATCTACAATGTGTAAGAAGAGAATAAAAATTGAAAATGTGAGATTTATTAGGCCTAAGATTTGTGTGTGTATAAATGGAAAACTTAGAAACAGTAGCATCTTCGGTGGGCAATTATCTTAATATTTCCTGATGTATATTCCCTTGGGGGTTAGTTGGAAGTGGAGACTATTCATAGTCTCAACGTCACCCCAAAATAAAAACAAACTGTCTTGACTTAAAGTTTG
The DNA here is from genome assembly GCA_011762765.2 of Rhinocypha anisoptera. Lineage (NCBI taxonomy): Eukaryota > Metazoa > Arthropoda > Insecta > Odonata > Chlorocyphidae > Rhinocypha > Rhinocypha anisoptera. The sequence goes on from WURS02033428.1 coordinate 22,686, forward strand.
AGGGACATTTGCACCACTATTATTGTCTTTCCGCCAGTCAGAGGCAGGTTTAAAAAAACCCTGAAAAATATTCCATTGTATAGCCTTTGAAAGAATCTAGTACATATTTCTGAATTGACCATACTGTGGATGTAAAAGAATAACTGCACTTGAATTCATCATGACACACAAACAAATTTTGATATTTCAATAATTATTGTACAAATCTTTTGACATAGAGTGCATTTTGTTTTAGGTTTAATATTCTCTAGTTTAAAAAAAATTGAGTATGGGTCTTCCAGAACTTCAGAAGCCAGCCCCATTTTTCAAGGGACCAGCTGTGGTAGATGGAGCTTTCAAAGATATCTCCCTAACCGATTACAAAGGAAAATATTTAGTATTATTCTTTTATCCATTGGACTTGTAAGTATAGACATGATTTTTTTCTGTACTCTGCCTCCATTTCATTCATAGAAGTTGTTTTAAATTTGCTTCCTGGAAATTACAGCACCTTTGTTTGTCCTACGGAGATAATAGCCTTCTCTGATAAGGCTGAGGAATTCAAAAAAATTGACTGTGAAGTTGTTGGTGTGTCATGTGACAGTCATTATTCCCATCTAGCCTGGTAAGTGACCGGCACTGGTGTGTATTTTAAATTGGGGGACATTAGAATGTTATTAGAGCTTTTGATCTATGCCGTTGATTATTTTGCAAAATTTTCTTTGCAGGATTAATACACCTCGCAAGGAAGGTGGATTGGGAGAGATGAAGATTCCCCTCCTTGCAGACAAATCAATGTCAATTGCTAGAGCTTATGGAGTTCTTAATGAGGAGTTAGGTATTCCATTCCGTGGCCTTTTCATTATTGATGGCAAACAGAATCTGAGGCAGGTCACCGTGAATGACCTTCCAGTAGGGAGAAGTGTTGATGAAATTTTAAGACTGGTGCAAGCTTTTCAATTCACCGATAAGCATGGTGAAGGTGAGCTGTTTATAGTTGTACTTATTTGTATGTCATTTTATAGCATTTATTTCGGGTGTACTGATGTCAGAAATATTTTTTAGTGTGTCCTGCCAACTGGAAACCTGGGGGTAAGACGATGGTTCCAGATCCAGAGAAATCCAAAGATTATTTCCATGCTCAGGAGTGAATGTTTCCTCAAATGAAGATTGCTTGGTGATACATAATTTGTTCTGAATGATATTCATCCATGTATACTCTTAGAGATATTTTTTAATGTTATTTAATTTGTGTAATAATTTTTCTGGCCATTGCCAGCTAGCTCAGGCCATACTAAACTTAGTGAACTGTGAAGTTTTGTCCTTTACATTGTGTATCGTATACCAAATATCTTTTGTATTAAAATGTACTACCATAAATAAAAATGTACATGAAGAATTGTCTTAATTTACTTATGTTCTCACTAAAACCAGAAGTGTAATTTAACTGCCGTGGATTTGAGCTCTGTTGTAAAAGCCTTCTGGAACACTAAATCTGGTATTTTTGGTTAGCATTATAGTGTAGAAGTGAATTTAACCAATGTGGTTCAATCTGGAATTTCTCAATTGCCCTACACTGGCACCTTAAGTACTGACTTACTACTGTTAAAGTGTTTGGAATTTTTAATTAGTGGGATAGTTCAAAATATTGCGAAGTTGCTTTATGAAAAGCATTAATGAAATGAGAATGCCCAATCAGTTTGCTTAGTTTTTCGCGATTCGACTAGTTTGTGGGTTGTGCAGTTGCAATATTATTGCTTGTGCAAAGTGCAGGGAGGCACAGTTTCTACGAAATCCCCTTCTGTACTAAGGGGCTTGTCAGTGTGGGGAATTTGTTTTGACACATTTCCATAAACCTTTTCGCTAGGGCATGTTAAAGATCACAACCGCTACGCTCTTGTATTTTGGGCAATGGTCTGAAAACAGAGAATATTCTGTTTCATTGTATTTATAACATTGTACGTGGAGTATGGGTTGAATTCTTTCATCCGGTTGAGAAGTGAACCAATCGAGTTCGCAGTGGCATTTAGTCAATTCAGATCAGTCATGTCTTGGCGCTGTCAGATGAGGCTGGTTGTCGCGTGCTGACATCTGTACGGAGGACGGACATGAATAGATGTACACAATGTCGGAAGAGGAAGGAACAGTTGACGGACTATTTTCGCGAGCCATATTCAAAGCGGATGTGGTCAATATTTTGCGTTATAAGTGAATCTAGAAGAGTGCTATCTATGGATTTATCTCTCGATGGTTATTTTCAGCTAGGCGCATGAATTTTTAACGAAGTGTAGACAAGTAAGTTTTCTCTTATTGCCATGTATATGTTTTTGTTCTATTTAGTCACACTCGGTTTTAGAGAATTTGTGAAGAACAATTAAACTTAGGGTATTTCACATTTGGGATATATAATTTGCTTAATAAGCCATTCAAAAGGGTTTTACATTATTTGAATGCCTACGATTTTCGAAGATTACTTCGAATTAACTTATGTCCCGTTACAGAAGCAGGCTTTCACCAAAAAGGCATTGTGCCTTGGCTTTAAAGAAATAGGTAGTCGATGTTAATTCTGTTCGAAAAGCATGCCATGTTCAAAAAATTTTATTATTAATGAATCGAGTTGAAAGTCCATATACCTACTTAATTGATGCATATATTTTCTGTACCTAAAATGCTTATTATAATTCAGTTCTCATTACTTTAATTTTGTAGGTTCGGTTGAGGAAACATAAAAATTGTTCAAATTAATGACATCGCAAGAAATTAGATAAATTTGGAGTAAGGTGGTTCTTATTTTGAGTAAGAAATTGATCTGACATAATTAAGTTGTTATTTAACTCTACAGTAGTTTCATTTTATTTTTGTTGCTAGAAAGATTGCTTCGAATGATTAGATTTAAAACTTAATAAATGCACCTTAAATATGCCACCGATAGAGGTACATTGAAGGGTAAGTGGATATTTTAAAACCATTCATGAGTGGCACATCTATTTAAAGATTTGAATTTTTGTCCAGTGCAATAAGAGATTTTCAGAAACTTTCAGAGTTAATTAAATAACTGAATAGATATATAGGTAGAGATACCTACGTAGATATACTTTCGGTCTCTCATATTTGTTTGCACGAAATAATGAAATCAGGTGTTATCAATGTTACGTGATAATTCGTAACTTCTATTTAAATTATGGTATTTTGGAGTGAGATAGTTGTATTTATGTATATAGAGGAATTTCATGAAAAGTGTATTAAATGAAGTGTTTCAATTTGTAAGGAAGCTGAACTCTTGTGTGATCAACTTTTATTTTCGTTTTCTGCCTGATATGTAAAAACTTTTTTTACAGTTATAAAATAATGGCGATAATATCTCTGCAAGTGTGATTCTGATAAAGAAAGGATCACATATACTCGTATTTGCACCAAATGAGTATTTTAAGCGTAATGTAATTAAGTTACTAATATAATTTTTAAACGTGCAACTTTTGTAATTCTGCTCCACTTATATTCTAGGATGATTGGTTTCTGAAAATGTTTTTTCCAAAAAGATTGATTTATACATTAATTATATTGTGTGAATTTAGAACAAATGACATTCACTTAATAGTCACAAACTTAACTTTGTTCCGTAATTATTTTTCACACAAATCTTTTTACTTTAATGAACCACTAAAATGTGTGACCTCCTCTTTTGAAATTACCACAACAATATCAAATTCTGCCATATCACTCGGAAATCTTGCCCACAGCATGCTGGTGCAATATTTCTGAGCACATTATCCTGTAACTAGGGAGTTTTTTCCGATGCTGAACCGAAATTCTGTCGGAGTCTATAGTAACATACTCTCCCTCACATCTACTGAATTCTTCGCTTCACCCTCAGTTACTGTATCGGTAAAAAATATTACCTTCGTTCGTACAGTAAAATTGGCGCTTAATAAAATGTTTTGATTTTAAGAGTACCTTGTACCTAGAACTATCTAATATTTATTTCACCGGAATTTGTATATGGGTAAAAGTACCAAGACACCTCTTTGAATCAATTAGTTCAAGAGAACGCTAGTTTCAACGCTACGGCGTCATCTTCAGGTA
>WURS02033429.1:0-11523 GCA_011762765.2 Rhinocypha anisoptera
GGGATGAGTCACTGCGCTACCGGCGAGTCCCCACACTAGACATTTCTAGATCCTGGCTAAAAATAGCATTCAGTGTCAAAAGTTAATTTGTATCCTTCACGTATAAGATGCAGGTAACTTTTTTGAGACCAAATTTAGGAAAAAAAGTGCGTCTTATATGCCGTCAAATACGGTACATGAATATTATAATGTAGCTCCATATTTTAACTTTTTTCTAAAAAACTAAATTATTACAAAAATGTATAGAGCAGGCAGAGGCAGTATATTCAATGTAAGAAAATAGTTTCGATAAGGTTCTCTTCTAGGAATATTTAATATTATCCAGATGGCTTGTTTTTGTAATTTAAAAATGGACTGGATTTGACTTGAACCACCTTAGTGCCATGCTCCAACAAGGAGTGGAAATTGGAATGATAAACACATTTCAGAATTTCAAGGCAAATATTTATTCTTAGAAATTTCAAGTGAAAAGGAACTTTGCATAATTTCGGCAGAAATTAATCAATGTGGGGGGTGTGATCAATAAAATGTAAGCTTTTGAATACCTTGGATGTGGTTTTTCCAGTATGTGGCTGCTAAACTAGTTTCCCATTTAGTACCAAACCTAAATAACTGATTTTATTCATCTATTGTGACAGATGATTTTGTCTAAACACTTTATTTACTATACTTTGACTCTCCCGAGTATATAATATAAAATAACATTTTTTAGAATTTATAATCATTTTCAATTCTTAAGAATCCTTTTGTTGTCCTATCTGATACAACATGTGATCATTTGTAAAAACCATTAATTTTGAATGAATACCTTCTGCAAGATCATATATACTAAGAAGTCCTGCTATACTACCTCAAGTTACTGCAAATACTATGTCAATGCATTTTGAGAAATTTTCTTTAATTATTACTCTCTGCTTCATATTTTTTCCAAAAATTAATTTACCAATAATACCCATTGAGGAGAAAATTAATTGCAAATTTTAAAATGCCATTTACTATCCAAAATTTCAATATTGCACTTGTTTCAACATAATTCTTAATGTAATAAGTTTCTATCCATCACATAGTTACAATTTAAGGCTTCACCATGAGAGAGGCACTCAAAACAGTAGTAACTAATGTATACTTGTTAGTTGTAAGCAAATATGGGAAAGGGTTCTTTGGTGAAGGAGACTATGCAACTGTTGTGTTTACTAACGTTTCAACAATTACATTTTTGAAAAAATGTGAATATGAGAAGCAAAATTTCATGAAAAAATAAACTAATAGTAATTGGTGAAACGGTAGACTATCATATAACTAAAGTATATTACTAGGGATAGGTAAGTTTCTGTTGGATGCTATTACCTTATTTTCCTCCCACTTATTCTCCCATTGTTTGGCTGCTTTGCTAATTCTTTTTGTCACTTTTTATGATAACATGCCCTTGCAGATGCAAACTATTCAGGAAAATTAGTCTTAGACAAACATAATCTGGGTGGGACTTAAACCAATGCCCTTTGGGTTAGCAGGTAAGCAAGCTACCCATAAGATTAACCCATCCATCATGGAAGCTATTAACTAATAGAACATTTTTGTGGAAACCCCATTTATGTTAACTTGAAAAATACTCAGCTTTAAACCCTAAGGTGTGCCTCCATTTCACTCTCCTTCTCCTTCACCTTTAATACTAACATGAAAAAATAATTTTAGTTTTCCACTCAAAAAAATTAATCGATGCCAGCAAATTAATGAAAAATAGTAGCTGGAGGCAATTATCATCAATTTGAGAAAAATATGTCACTGGTTGCAAATTGTTTTCTAAGCATGTTATCAATTATAAGTATATTCCCATTAAAATTGTCCATGGAATGAAATACCTATGTCCGGTATGATTCCATTGTTTCATGGCTTCTAGCTGTTGAATAGTTCTTAAGAATTTAAAATTAATTAAACTGAAAGTATCTATGTATTTTTACCTAGTTTTATTGAAGAAATATCATTAAATTCAAATGTTCTAAATGTTAGGTACTCTCGTCATTAAGAGCGAAAACCATAATCGATTAACAGAATTAATGTTTTTGGTAAAGGGAGAGTTTCTAATTCCACTATTAATTTCTAAAGGGAATGAAACAATCAACGAGTACATTCTTGAAATTATGATAAATTACATTTCTTAATAGATAAATCAATATATTCAATAGCCTAGAAGCTAAGAAAAAGAACCTACACACTTAAATGAGTGAAGGCTGTAGAAACAATATCCTGAAATATTTAGTGCAGTGGTATTGCAGAAGTGCTCTTATAGTGACTTATTTATGCAAATGAGTAAATTAATCAATAAAAGTCAAATAAGTACATAAAAGTACATAAATAAAAAATTCTTAAAAAAGTAATACAAGTATACAGTTTAACTAAAAGGTTACTGTAATTTATTTATTTTCATTCGCCCTCAAACAGCACTGATAGGCCACTATAACAGTGGGCACTAAAACATTTTTTAATAACAAGGATGAAACACACACATCCATGCCCTAGGTGGAGATTGAAAAATCCACTTAGTCGGGATTCGAACTCGTGACCTCTGGGCTGCAAGACGAGAACGTTACCTTGCTGCCACCGTGGCTGGCAATGTAATGAATAGAATTCAGGTTAATTTCTTGATTTAGTCAAGAATAGAAATTAGAATTCCCAAATATAATTTAGAACTACTTGCATTCAAATGAAGTTTGAATTTTACAAAACAACTTGCATCCGAATGTTTTATAAAGTTTTCATGGGTTTTCCACTGGGTGAAGAATGCAGCTGCCAGTGTTTGGTGGCAAACTCTGTCAATGTCCTCGAGCAGTGATCATGGATGAAGGTAGTGTAGACCATCAAAAATCAGCAATTGATTTCCTAAACCAGTGGAAATCTCTTGAGACTTCAATTGAATCATTCACAGGAAATGCACAAAGTCCTAAATTGCTTTAATTACATATTCTCTGATAACAAAATATACAAGGGTGAGTCATTAATTACAATTTGGCAATAAAATGCCTTCAAGGTTGTCAGACTGCCTTCTGAACATGCATGCTTAGAGTTGGCAAAACAATGGTCATAGAGGCAAAGTTTACCCGTAATCATGTCATTTGCCTTCATGTTATTACAGTGTACAGATTTAAATGTTTTTACGTTTTCTGTTGATCTATATTTAGGGTGTTAATCTTCAGTAAGTAATAACACCATAAACAAGAATTTTTTACATATTGTTTAGAGAACTTTCTATATTTCATGTGTTTAAAAACATGTAACATTGCAATTAATTATGGTGTTAGAAACATTTAAGCTCCATTTAGTAACAACAAATTTTATGACTCCATGGAAATTTTGTGCAAAAGAATTTTAATTTCAGAATTTTGTATTGTATCATTCAGACTTAATTGAGTACAGTTACTTCATTATATAATAGCAGTCACTATTATCTAATGGTTTAAACACTCAGAACTTCATTCTATTCATATTCATGAAAGATTTGTTCTCAACATGGCCGAATTCCTTATAACTCTTGTCGCCAAGCGTAAATTATAAATCTTTTTTGTTTTTGATAATAATGGCTATTCCAAGGGTAACATAAAACAAAAAAATATTATGTTGAAAATACTTTAGTTGATGGGAAAAAAATTGCTTCACCTGAAAGTTCTGCTTGATATGGAAATACTCAAAGTAATCGAAGCCTCCTTTATAATAGGAAATGTTCTTGCAATAAAATATGAAACATCATTCAAACCATCATACACCAAAGTCTCAATTCCAGAGCGATCATTTATATCATTCTCAATGTCCATATCAGAACTCATTCCTCAGAGTCTCCTTCAAGCAAAATGCCCTCAACCTGCTCATCACTCAAATCTTCCAAACCTATCTTTCCTGCACTTGCCATAATTGACGATGTGGGCATGAAAATCCCGATAAAAACAAGGCACACACAAATATTCCTTAAATTGAAGAACACTACGTGCAAAGAGAAGCACTCATGAAGGATGTAATAATAGGTAAGCAACTGACATGTTTCATAATGAAAAACTAAAACTTTGAAAAAACTCCTTCCAGATAAGCGACTTACGGCCAGCTGACTGAGGTAAATATACTGAGCTGCTGTTCTTGGAAGAATTCCTGAGCCTACTCTCTACAGTCTGTTATCCCAAACAAAACATCATAACTCTTGCTGCCCCACATCTATATCTCTTGTTCATTTCCCAAATGGAAATGATTCTTGACCAAATGGGGTCCTTGGAAAAACTAGGCGTCAGCAAGGGTATCTGTTTACACTAACAGTGAAGTCATCAATTTTTCATCCAAGAGCAGAAGAAGGACAATCTAATACTCCCATGGGGGTATATAGCTACTCAGATTATAATTTCGAAAGATACGATTGAATGTCAAATGCTTATATTATGAAGAAGGGTGAATTTGATGTCCCGGATGATGAAGTGATATCTTTTAAGAAAAATATCTAATGGATAAAAAATTTATCACAAAATAATTGACAAAGCTTGTTTAATTTACTTGCTAAAATTATTTCAATACAATAATATTTAATACTAAAAAATTGTAATAAAGTATAGTGTGAGAGGTCCATGCAGTGCATGGGAAGTTTAAAGGGGTCGGTGCATTGCATGTAGGATGACATTGAAGGGTTAAACAAAGCAGCACAAACCAACATGGTACTAAAACCCCCACCCTACAGCCCAGATCTTGCTTCCTCTGATATTCATCTGTTTGTGCTGCGTAAGGATACTTTGCAAGATTATTGATTTCCCACAGACTTGGACGTGCAGGATGTGGTACAAAAGTAGTTTTATGACCAGCCAAAAGCTTTTTCCTTGAAGGAAAACGTAACATTTTGGGCCACTGAACAAGCGGCATTGACAAGGGAGTTAACTATGTACATATGTAGAAAAATTATGTACATGTTGCACCCCTACCTTTGTATAAATAAATTATAGAAAGAAAATTTTTTACTCACCCTCATAATTTAAAATATAACTCTGAAAGCTCCTAAAATGTGAAAAGTAGAGCAACATTCTTTGGTGAAGTCATAAGAAACAAAATATAATCTAAGTTTGGTAAAAATGTGAAAATGCATAAAATTGCTAAAAGTGGAATATTTTAGGGTACAACGGCAGATCAAAATATTAAAATTGATTTTGTATCCTAAGATACTTACACCTATTTATAAATTACTAAAACATTGTCAAGCAAAACTACAGCAGTGTAGGATAAAACATTTGTAAAGCCTACTGCATATCATAAGTGCTTAAGTAAAAGTTTCAAAAGGCTTACTGACATGTGTTGACAAGATAAAATGTTGACATTTTAAATATTCTTCCATGCTATCAAAAAGCAGATTTATATTCCTTATTCAGCATATTATGGCAAGTAAGATTCCTGAAACAAATGAGAAATGTATGGTATTTTGTTCTAATTTTACAAAGACAGAATTGATATATGTTGAATTTAACAGGTTAAAAGCAAAAGCTAAACACTGATGATTTATGGAGTTATTAACCCAATACCCAGTCAACAATGGCACTATAATAACAAATATTTAAATTATTCCTGGATTCTCTAACTATAAGAATTTGAAGCATTTGTATCTATTCTAGATATTTGGATGAAAATATTTCAAAATTAATCCACTTTTTTTCAAAAGTTGTACATTTTCTGAAACATTTGAGTGCTTCAAGGGAGGCTGGAAGTCTGTGGAGGATTACAAACATCTAGGTCGACTGTCAGCATGGAAAACACTGGAAATGAGCATTAAAGTGCATGAAGTGATTTCCAAAGACATCAAGCATACAATCCATGATGTTTGTGAAAAACTTGAGACTGTCGCAAAGAACCAGCCAATGAATTATAGCTGATGAACTGAACATGAGATGAGTTGCAGCAAAGTATGTCAGTTGCATCCTCAACAGTGAATAATGAAACCTCTGGATTCATGTGGGCACTGAGCTGCAAGAAAATGTTAAAGATGATCCAAACATCCTACTCAAGAGTCTTTACAGATGATATGGGTCTATGGTTATGATCCTGAAACAAAGCACCAATCATCACAATGGAAGACACTGTCCTCTCCAAGACCAAAAAAAGAATAGCAAGTTGGAAGCAATATGGATTCAATACTGTTGATTTTTTTTCACGTTCAAGAAATTGTGCTTAAGGAGTTTCATCCACCTGGTCGGACTGTCAAAGGGAAAATTGTAGACTTCTTGGGTTTCTGTCTGGATTAATTTTGTTTATGTCCAGTGTCCATCAACACCATTACCCAGATGGAAACCAGAGAAGCCTACAAAGCAACTATTCCCCAGGAAAACTTAAGATCCTTTGTTAAAGAGATGTGTTTTACTGTAAAATTTTGAAGAGACTGAGGGTAATGTGTGGCATAAACATCCTGAGTTGTGGAAAAACAATGACTGGTTAAGTAAGATCTGGTGCTTTCCTGGCAAATGATATTCACAAAGTCTTCTTGGGTTTTCCATCTCTTGGAGAGCCCTGATGATGAATCTCGAGTGTTGTAACTTCTGCCAGAGCCACTGACCTGGTGGAAAACCCGAGAAGACTTTGTGAACAACAACTGGTTGTTCTGACACCCCAATGTGTCCACACATACCTCGCTCATTGTTAAGGAATTCCTGGCAAAAAAATTCAGGAAAATGTTTCCTCACCACCCTACACTCCTAACTTAGCCCCCTGCAACTTCCACCTCTTCCCAAAATTGAAAATTAGTTTGAAAGGTCAACACTCTGACTTCACTGAAGAGATCCGAGTGGAGTCATAACTGGTCTTGAACACACCTAACAGACTTCCAGGGGTGCTTCCAGAAATAGGCAAAGCACTAGGATCATTGCAAACATGTCAGAGGTTACAGAATACAGTTATACTTTGATGGGTAGAGTGGATATTAGAGTATACAGTAAATTTGTTTACAAAAAAAAATCTGGGAACCTTTGAGTATGTGAAGTTATGATGTTTTGGGGGAATTTGAAAAAAGTAGGGGGAATGGGTGGCATAAAAATGGGAAATTTACATGGAAATGTGGCAGATGTATTCCAGGAAGATAGGATCTGATAAATCTGTAAAATCAAATACAAAATATTTGAGGTAGGTCAATCACATATATGAGCTTAGTTCATTGCTGTTCAAATCCTTTGACTAAGAAATAATTAATTTACTCTTTGACCCAAATTTTTTCTCATCATGACATTGATTAAGATACTAAAAGCATTTCTTTTCAAATGTATATTTTCTATATTTTAATGTACTGTGATATTATGTTATCATAATCAACTTTGTCACAACCTAATTGTTTCCTGACAGTCTTTTAAAGGTCAACAAAGGAGATGCTGGGTAAGGGCAGGGTTAGCCTGCAAATAGCACTGGAGGTAAAACTTATGCATCTATTAAATTAGATGTCCTCACACAGTGAATTCGGGTAGCACACACACATGTAAAACGTCATAATCAAATTAAACATAACTTACGTGGACCTCTCCTAAAATCATATGGGGCTCCTCGGAGAGACGCCCCTCGCTCATAGCCGAAACCAACTAATGCATTAACAATACTTTTGAAATATGCACTTGGAGATGCCTGACTTGGATCCAGCCATTCAACGGTTGATGTGTTCCCGAAACCAGGGACCCTTATCTCCACTCCAGGAGAATTAGAGGTTGTCCTTGTTTTTACGTCGTAGATAAGTTTCATGTTGTCAACCTAAAATTATTCTTTATATGTTTTTGCCATTTAAAACTGCATAAATTGTTACGTAAAGAAAAATACATACCCAGCAATCAATGATCACAGGGACAAGAAGTTCTATATTCAACCATAAGTCGAAGTAATCGTCCGATGTTTTAGCACAAAGGTAATGAACAACTGACGATTTATTCAATTTTGCTTCTATTTGACTTCCTCCATCCCCAGGAACTGTTGAATTAAAATAAACATTGTAGATGATAGTTCGAAAGTAACTGTTTACGAGAACAGCTGACTTATTAAAGTCAAAATTCTCATATTTCTGACTTACCCAATATGACAGGAGGGCCTATTTGTTGACCTCTGTTGCATTGCAAAAAGCCAAATTCATTCAGTAATATCACTAGCACTGAGATTTCTCTATACATCTTCATGGTTCAAAACCCCTCAACTTATGCAACGAACAAATCAAATGAAACTACGCAACTGACGAGATATTGTGGAAGCTATGCTATTATCATGACCATGACAAACCATGACCTAGGTTGGTATGAGGAAAAGAGATATTTATGTATACCAACACTTGCAAATGAAACAATGACTACATAAAATGGAAAAATCGTGTTAAAATTTGAAATTACCGCTTCAAAACTTTTATAAATTTCATTTTTCCTGTATTAACATGAACAAACTTTACCTTCGCATTGTTTACAATTCAAAAGAAGTACGAAAAACAGGCTAAAGCGATTGGGACATTCGCATCCACTTGTTCAAATGAGTAGGATAATTATCTCCGATATACAAATTGTAATAACATCAATATCCTCGCAGAAATCCTCTAAAGGGTTCATCTATGTTTAAGTCGGATAGATCAATACGTATTCCAAAGTAATGAGCTTCTGAATTTTGTTTTATTTAAACTGCGAGAAGTTGAAATTATTTGCCTTTCATACTAGTACAACAATTTGCATGCTTAAAATGACTCTCTTTGGTCTCACAGTGAATTGCAAGCACGGCTTGTGTTGGAAAGAGTTTTATGCGTCGAGAAGAATTTCTCTGAGTTATGCTCTGGTTTTGGTGCTTATACCAGAAAATATGCTCGACTCAGAGACAAAGGTGACGAACTGTCGAAAATCATATTGTCATTCGCCGAATCAGAAATATTAAACAAATCCATGAGGTCGGCCCTTTTACGATTTTCCAACTCCATGTCTGCCGTTGGAGATTTAAGGTGAGGAATATCAAGAGTCTTTATTTATTAAAAATCCTGACATTTTTATTGTGAGACATTAATCTACATGAGGCTTTGCTTCTTTCAGCATGTTAGTCTTTTAAACTACGACCTGATAAACTTGATTTCAGTTATTTTTAACTTTCAAATTTCATGATTCCAATTAGAGATACATTTGTGCACCGAATCGAAAAAAATGTCATCACCGAGTTGTCAGGTTATGGCGATGCATGCCAGTCAGCGAAGGAAGATGTAAAAGGAGCCATTGCAGCTGCAGAACGGGAGAAGGACAGAAAAAAACAGTTTGAAAGGATTCGAGAGAGAAACCCAAGAAACCGTCAACAAATTGTAAGAATTTTTTATTTTCAGTATTTTACTTATGTAGAAATCAAAACAATATTGGTAGTTTGACGTCTATATTGAGAAGTACAAAGAGCTGATGGATATAAAAGCAGAAAAACTGATATCAGCCTTAGTTTGCAGTGCCCAGAGGCATTGACCTGATGTGAACTTGGGATACTTCATTATTCAAATGCCATGACACTCACCTGCTATCCTTGTCACATTGCTTATGGAAGTTTTTCTTAACAGACCAAGTGAAACTTTGTCATGATAAAAGGAAAGGAGAACATAACACATCAATACCACATTTATTCACCATGAACAGGTTTTCACTGCATCATCTGACAAAACGCGAAATATTCATGGAAATCATACATATAAAGGGTTTCCAATTTGTTTTTGTGTAAATGAAGAATTATATCTTTGCATAGGGACAACAGAAGCACAATGAAACCATTGTTGTCATGAATACAAATTTTGTTGCAGATTGTGTTGTGTTCTGCTTCAATTTCATTTCACAAAACCCTACATTTAGTCTTCAGAATTTGAATATTATTCAAAGACTATGTATAACCTCTTTTAAAAATTTCAAGAAAGATATAGTTATTGTTTTTTTTCAAAATGGTTAGATTACCTGCAGAGTATTATTCCTTTTGAGGTTAAGCACGTTTTAATATAGGCGTGATATACTGAAACTCACCTGTCCCTCATATATTGTTGGTTCAATATGTGCAATAGTCAGGGGATATGGGAGGGAAGAAAGAGCCTACTCTAAACTGGATCCAGCTGGCATCAATTTTTTTTATTTAATCATCATCAAAATCACCAGGATGCAATTAAAGTCTGAGTTTCACCCAAACTCAAGGCATTCAATGATCTACAGGCAAGGTGGCGATGACACCATTTGTTTACCTTCAAGAGTCACTATTGGTGGAGTTTAAAATGCTCCATACAACATTTAATATTCAGTGTTAAACTCAACTCTTTACCACCATCAGGAGGAAGGGACCTACGTTGCCTCCTAATATCATTTTTCTTCATGACAGCACTCATTAAGATATTGCAGGAGGTATCAGTAAAGAAACAATAAGACTGAAAGATTCAGTGTTTTCCCAGTGTATGCTGTATTTGAAGTTCTCCACCAGGTCAATTATTTCATTGCCCTGATTCTGGCAACAAAGCCTTTGGTCCAATAACCAATTTTGATCAAACTCTTATTCTTTTCTCCCAGAGGACCTCATTGGAGAACCATTCCTTTTCTCCGGGGACCCTCCGACTCGAGAGTGCCTAACCTTCAGGTGTCCCCTTGGATGCCCTTTTTTGCACCAGAGGCACTCACTGACACACCACTGTCTGACATCTAAAGTAGAAGGGTCGGGAATCTAATATCAGCAACAATTGTATGCACACCAGGAAGTATCATCATTGATTCTCCCTTAAACACATGTTAGTTTGATGCCTAACCTACCTCCCAATAAATGGATTAACACATACAGGACTATATGTTCTGTGATGAAATGGGTCATACCGCAGGTGTGTCCTAAAGGGGTCCACACATGCTCAGTTGAACTATGCAGCTTATCACATATGATGTCATGCCTGAATGATTATCAGAGAAAAATGTGAAGTTTACTCAGTTTTGATGCAGGCTACAGACCTCTGCTTCGTCAACTTTTGCTACAGTAAACTGAGCAGTTCACTCCGGTAATCATTCAGTTCATGTGGTGTATTCATGCGGTCATGAGTAGCAAAAAAGATGTCCTCAGCATTTCGCCTCTACTGGCACAAGGTACCCCAGATTCCTAGTTTGTGTATCTATCTCAGTGTAGAACAATAAAGATTGGTCTCATTTATCAGTTCCAT
The DNA here is from genome assembly GCA_011762765.2 of Rhinocypha anisoptera. NCBI lineage: Eukaryota > Metazoa > Arthropoda > Insecta > Odonata > Chlorocyphidae > Rhinocypha > Rhinocypha anisoptera. The sequence goes on from WURS02033429.1 coordinate 11,156, forward strand.
ATGTAGGTGTGTCATTGAAATGCTCCCCATCCTTAGACTAGGGGATCAAGTTTGGTACTCTGGGTTGGATCAAAAGGCAAACAAAATAATTCTTTATGGGTGTTCTACAACGATTGATAATGAAGTGAGATGTATGTCTGAATGCCTAGGGTTGCTTTTCTCCTAAGATGATAATGAAATATAATTCCTTAAACCTTGCTGCTGTCTTTGAATGGAATTTTAATTAGTTTATACGAAAAAATGGATTTCAATTGATTAAAAAAAGCCACAGTGATCAACCCGAAGGTTGGTTTAAGTGAGGGTAGAGCTCACCTAGTACTAAGCCCACGGCGTGTGGAAATTCACACATCAGGGTAGAGGGGCCAGTT
>WURS02033448.1:0-11523 GCA_011762765.2 Rhinocypha anisoptera
CAAAGCAAAACGATCACTCGCTATAGTGATACTCTCGTTATAAGCCATACTCGCTATAGCGGACTTCTACTGTACTACAAAACACTTCCATTAAAAAAGAAACTGAAAAATTCCAGAAAGGAAAATTATATCTGGTTTCGCTAAAATTGGAAACAAAGTTGTTAGCCATGGCAACGAGATTGGTAAATTGGCAGAACTGGCTGGAACACGGTAGGGAGGACATAGTGTGATTGGTGTTAAATTATGTTGAAAGATGTAACAATTATGTAATGTACAAGAAATAACATTTAACATGCTGACTCTAGGTGCAATAATCCATTATAAAAATCACTAATGCAAGAATACTGCATTGATTTTTTTTATACATCCTGGACTCTTTGGTGCTTGTCTGTTTGAATAAAAACCTGCAATAGACATGGTTTTTAATGGTCTGATTGCATTAAATATTATTGAAATATAAAAATAATCAAGAGTTCAAAGAAGAACTCAATTAAGCTGCAGCTATACACAGAAAAAGATTAACTTGGCAGGAAAATATTTAATGAATTAAATAGCAATTCAAGCAGTCAAGTTACCCCACTGTTTGAGGTGTTTTTGAATATTCAAGACATGATCAATATTCGATATTCAAATTTGAGAAAAATACCACTTGCCCCATATCTAATTAATTTTATTCCAAATATTTTTTTTAAAATTAAAAGTATTTTGAGGAAAATTTAATTCAAAAAACATGAACTATTTGAATGGTGGCAAATATTCCCAAGAATGGCTTTGCAAAACAGTGAAAGCTATTTCTTTTACAAGTAAGCATCACACCAATTGCTTCCCCAAATTTTGGATGAAACCTTTTCAAGAGGAAATTATTTTCAATTTACTTAACTCGTACCGCATAGTGATCAACCCGAAGGTTGGTAACACGTTTCAATTCAAAATATCATTGAAACACTGGACTCTTTTATACACATCACCTTTTTGACTTATGTAATAATCGAAATACATTTGATTGATATATGCTATGGAAATTTATCACATATTTCATTCAGGAAATAATTATTCTCATGTTATTTTCACATAAATGTGATAATATGATATTTGTACTTGTTCACTCATCATTTTGAACTGTTTCAGCACTTTTAATTTTTAACTATCTTTTTAGAGATACTTTGTTGACATTAGTGACTTTTACACTACTTTTCAGGCAAAATTTGAGCAACAAACCGGAAAATATTGCAACTACGATTCAAGCATTTGTTTTTTCCCTACCGGCTAGAGGAACAACATATACTGTGATTCACAATGTTATTGAAATGTTGCACTCTCCTCTACATATTACATGTTTCACTTATGCAATAATCAATATACAGTTCATTTCACAAATGCTTGAAAAAGTAATTATAATTTTATTCGTGATATACTTGTACACGTATTTTATTTTCACCAAAACCATGGTAAAAATACGTTTGTATAGATGCACTCATCATTTCGAAATATGATAGCACTTTTAATTTTCACTCTACCTTATTAGTGATACTTTTTTCAGTCTAACGACTTTTTAGCTAATTATAGGGGTAACTTTGGCGACAAACTGGAAAAAAATGCAAAACTACGATCCCAGATTTTTTTTTGTCTTACCGGCTATTGGAACAACGTAACTTTGGCATTTTTTGTTGATGATCGCATTTATTTATATTTCATCATACTTGGCCCTACAAGCTTGCTAAATGCAAGCGTCATTAATAGTCACTCACTCAGCAATGACTACTGAAAAAATCGATAACCCCAAGAAAGTGGCCATTAAAAGATTAATGTACCGGGAAATTGAGAATATTACTCCGTAAAGTAAGCTTATTTCGCCCTTAAATATATAAAAAGATGAGATAGGAGCTTCGTACGTAACTGTAACATTATAATTTCTCATTTTATCCATACTTCATTATATCTCGGTCTAAAATTATGCTAAAATTAAAAATGTTTACGTGTTTATTTGAGTTTTAACAAAAACCTAGATACAAACCAATGTTAGTTTCTTAGATATTAGAACGTCACAGGTAACGAATGAATTGTTCCAAAATTATAGTTTCTATTTTATTTCCTCCATATTAATTTGCTGTGCACGTACTAACCTCATCCTGGACCCCTGTCAAACCATCTCCTTGGTTGGATTCAATCCTATCGAAACGGTTCTGGTACACGAATTGGCTTTCCACACAGCGCTGTTTGAATATCCGAAAATCGTTCAGCTTCTCCAGACATCGTGAACATACCAGCCAGGGATACAATGTCTCCCTCACCACCTATGGAAATAATTAATGGTCACCATGAATATCAGCGAAACATAAACCAAAAGTATTTACTTGACAACGGTGAACTGTGTTCACAAATATCTTAACACTGGTCTTGCAGTTCAGTAGGCTAACGTCGAAACAGTGTAATTAAAAACAAAACTACACAATACAAACGACTTGTACTCAATAACCACTTACTCTCAGCCTGATGAGATCCTCGATTGCATCTTGGACCACAAATTCCAAATTAGTTTTGTCTTCGAAGATGTTTACTATATTGCCTTGGCCACAAAGGCACAAACGACAAAGTCGGTATTTGAAGGAACAACTCATAGTGAGAACTTTTTTTCTTAACACTAAAGAATAACAGCAAAAATATTAACTTTTAAAACAAGACAACAGACGCCAGGAACTCTAACCACTCAAATATATCAGTCGATAAATATATGGACGACTCGAAAAATGCCGTTTACTTGTACACCATTGTACACTTACAGGTCACGTGACCGTAGTCCACTAACGTTCCACGCATCTACAAGTTGCGTACTAATCCGTCCCAGACGAACAAAACAGGCTACTCGTAATAGGAGGAACTCGGAAAATGAACCGTTTTCATCAATAAATACACATACAAAATTATGTAAACGAATGCGATTACTTTAAAAATTGGATTGCACTGTCACCCAAAACCAAAGGGCAGGTGGCTCAAACATTTCTGCGCATGGATCTCGTATTTAAATAGCTTTATATACAGATATGGCTACAATTGAAACAAAACATCACAATGAAAGGATACCTTACGTTATTTTCACTTGCTTTTAGATCAATAAGATCCTCGATTAATAAACAGATCTAGACGCTAAGGCCTCATTTATTATGCCCACACATATAACCTACGATTAATGAAAATATAGTAGATTTGACAAAAACGTCCTCTCTTTACTCGAAGCCTAACTTACTTGCCACCTGCCTCACCTACACTTTTACCAGGGTGTCACATGATCTTACAGCAGCTAGGAGGAAAGATATTGCGTTTGCGACGCCGTTGGTGTGCTGGGTTCAGGACGTAAGTCTACGATACGGTAAATAGCAATATTTGTCTGGTTTACTTTCATTTTGTTAAAGGCGACGCCAGGTAGGGTTATCCAATTGTGATATAGGAAGTAGGCCGTTATTTTTCTTATTGAAAATATAGATTTGATTCTACAAGAGAGAGTCAAAAGTTTTCAAAATGAAGTCCGGTATAAAAAATAGGCTTTGTCGCTTGTGTCTTTGTGGCGATGGACACAAGGTGGACATTTGCAAGGAAAGAATGGATATGGAATTTTCAATAGAGGACGTCATTGAGGATCTTCTCAATGTGAAGGTAAGTGGTGGTGGTCAACTTAAAACCAATTATTTGATTTTGCTTTACGGTCATCTGGACGTTAAACTACTGTCATTCGTGACCCACATATGGATAAATGTTTGATAGACCCTTATGATTGTAATTTTTTTCGCTGTTTTTGCGGTTTCGCTGGCCTATGACTTCGAAAATGACTTTCTCTGCGTAAAATGAATTGAAATTATTTTATTAGGTGGTGAATGAGACAGTGTTTCCATGGCTGGTGTGTTTACGCTGCATTTTCAAGCTGAAAGATTTTAAGATCTTTAAGCAGCGTTGTGTGGAGACCCAATTGGTCTTTCAGAACCACACTGATAACGAAGAAGTGCTTGAAGTAGAATCCAGAACGGAAGTCGAAAGCGCGGTTAGTATCCTCCAATTATTAAGATTATGTTATAAATTTTATTGGTCCCAAGGATATGAAAGTACATATATATGACCCGTCAGGACAATAATAGAAATATGAAAAAATTACAAGGGAAATTCAAATATACAAATGAATAATCAAAACAGACCAAGGCTCCGGATAATCTGGCAATCTGGCGTTGACACTATATTATGTAACTTATCCTTTACAATTGGTATTAAAATGGGTTGGTTCCCATTTTTCTGACCATAAGGCAATAATTACCTCGATAAATTTGCCTCTAACCTCAAATGTCTGGCCCAGAAAAAAAAATTATCCCATAAAAAATTTTTTTTAATTTACAATTAGTATTACATAACTCTGCAACGCCCTAAAAAGGACAGCCTCAGACTCTGTTTACAGTTCTGCATAAGTTAACGATAAGTTTAATGGCATCCTTGATATTTTTCTCGTGTTCTCCATAAGCATTTTCCCTCTTGTCGCTCCTAAATCCGAAATCCCAGAGGTCATCCTACAATGCAACTAATGATGGTGCATTACACATACTGTAAGATAATCTACTTTCTAAGCTACCCAGAGAGCAAATATATATCTAATAGATATTGATAGGTAGATGAATAGATATGTTATATATCTAATAAATATATTATGGCAAAAAGGGCTGAATTTCCTGCTTCGGCTATGCGTGCCTTTAAACGCACTGTAACTGTTTCAAACTCGTATGTCTGTCATATTATTCCTTTCCTATCTTCCCCTGTGTTTGTCCATTCTTCGAAAGTGGTACAAATCTCAGCAAAAAGAAGGCCTTCTCTCGGCGGCCGAGCAAGCTGTGACCACACCGACTAATTTATTGTGATGAGAAGTGTCCTCAGTGGTGTAACTGGTCAAAGCACACCGTCAACTAGATATTGAGGAGGTCCGGTGTTCGAATCCCGGCTGAGGACAAAACTTTTTCTCATATGAATTTGTTGGTTTCCATCATATATTTTCAAACAACATTGTGTGTTCGTCCTTTTATGTGTTCCTATCCCTTTCCTTATTTACTATCATTGAATGTGTTATGTTCGCCATATGGCGGTCATTTCTGTCATGAATGAATAAAAATATATATATATTTCCATCTACATGTAAATGAACTCAGATGAAACACCCATAAAAAATGAACACTCGATGGGAATGAAATTTTACCAATGGACCTAACCGTTTACACGACAGTATACCTATTATTTAAATAGATGAGCGATGACTTTTCTTTGGAGTGTCTATTATTATTTTTTTTTTTTTAAGGATATCATGGAGTAAAATTAATCTTCTGAACTCACAGAGACTAGGTTAAAGCAGAGCAGCATATTTATATTTTATTAGGCCATTTTAAAAACCGCTTAGAGGAAATGAAAAAACATGGTATATCGAGAAATACCCTTTAGGAATTCGTGCCCTCACCTCTCGTTAATGAAAGTGCACTGAGGTCTCTAGAATACACCCTGAAATGAATTTAAACACCAAATACATAAGCATTTATGTTTTTATAAGTCAACATGTAACCATGACATCATTAAATTGCATAATGTAACACGTAGTGAGCGTAACACTACTATCATTTCGTTTGTCGTAAAGGGAAATGACTATTATAGGGTAACTGAAGAGATGGTAATTTCAGAGTTAAAAATTCGTAAGATGGACAAGTTTTAGTGCCGAAGCAAACAGCTAATCAGAGATAAGTACGGATCCAAAAGTCTTGTCATCTATTTGTTGAAAGACACAATAAATTGAACCATTAAAGAATATATATAAATGGTCAAAATAATTTTCTTGGACAATTATTTTGAATTTTTTCAGGAAAATACGACTTGTATTTTGTATCTCAAAAAATACAATAATGTGAGTATTTCGTCTCTGGATTATATTTTCTATGTATTCTGTGCAAACCATATTATATCCCACTCAGTGCAAAGGTCAATGCCAAACTTTCTTCTTGTTCAATCCGATAGGAAAATAAATAAAATAATTTGCAGGGCACAGGGCTTGGTTACTAGAAAATCACACAAATAAGAATCAAAAAGAAAGTTGATTATGATAAAGAAACGTACTGACTGGTGTACTGATTTTGTATTGCACCACAATTCCGGGATTTATTGTATTATTCCTGAGATTGAATTAATAGATGAATACTATGTTGATGAACTTAGCGGCTTTAATGTTAAGCACAATGAAATTTGAGAAGGGGAATGATTTCCTAAAGGGTGTTTCTTGATGTACGTTTTATCATTTCCTCTAAACGTTTTTAAAATTCATTTCATACGTGCTGTGCTTCTTTTGTTGGATAAATGTGAATCATATGTAGGCAAATCGAGTTCAGATAATGAATTTAACTCCGTGATATCTTTAAAACAGGAAAAATACTCGCTCCAATGAACAGTCATACCTCACCTTTCTAATACTGTCATGTACCAGTTAGGTCAATTAATACAATTTAATTCCCTTGCGATTTTTTTTAACAATGAGATCCAGATAGGAAATCACTCTTTAAGATGTTACGTGAAAGAAATAATGGCAGAAAATGTTAAGACTTTCCAACTTGGAATCTTTAAATAAACAGGTAAATGAGTCTTCTTTGAATTTTAGAAATGTTTTTAAAATTTCTAATTTAATTCTTTAAAGACATACATTTCTTTGGCTTAAGTTTCATCCGTGATACCGGATGCAATTATCATATATATAATATACTCCGTGATTATTGTCACTCGCACAATGTGCGATGTTTGTATGAATAAATATGCAATTTCATCAGCTTTCATAGTTATATGTTGCCTTATATAAATAAAGTCTAAAATGAATTAATTTGTATTTATTTCATTCGAACAAACAGCTTAAATTCTACCCGTATTTCCGGGTGCGGGTAATGATATTCAATTGTCATTATAGTTCGTAAACCCTTCACTAGAGGTACAGAAGTCACATGAATAAATTTTTTTCAAAATATTGATTGATCATCCGGCTTCGAACAGGCTCCAAGTCATCCAGCATAATAGTTTCTAATGTGCTCGAAATATTTATTTATACATTTAGTTATATCTGCAGCCACTTCTTTAATATTGCTGCACCTGTGAACTGGGCAGCGGAGTTTTCAAGATAGTAATTTCACAAAGGGATCTTGTATCGTCTACATAGCGCTTTTTAAAATTATCAAAATTGTGATATTTTCTTGAATATGGATTTGTAAAAGTTTCAATTGCTAAAAGTTTAAGGTTTGGGAACGTTTTTCGTCGACAGCGAATTTTCGCTAGCTGACATTGCGTTTTTTTAACGTGGTTTTATGGAGTATGTACCAGTGCACGCGTAAAGTAAGGGACGTGTTTTTCATTGATAACCTTAAATAAGAACCAGTTCTGGTTCTGCATTTAGATTTAAATGAAACAATTAGTGGGATTATTCAATATGGCCAGGTTCAAGCTCTGTCGCCTTTGTCTTTCCGTTGACGGAGGTATATTCGACATATTTGAGGAGAACAGTACAGTGGAATTTTTGGTAGAGGAAACAATTGAGGATCTTTTTAGGCTGAAAGTAAGTATAAATTAGTGAAATATCGTTACTATCAATTCAGAAAAGCATTATAAAATACTTCCGCCGTATGGAATCAAAGACAAAATTAATGTTTATAGCACCAACTCTAATTTAAGGATTTTATTAAGTATATTTTACCGATTGTTTTTATTTCTTGTTAATAGCACGACTGTTATGTTTTAAGGTTGTCAGAGAGACGGCGTGCCCATGGCTAGTGTGTCACAACTGCCTTTCAAAATTAATAGAGTTCCGAATTTTCAAACTCCGGAGCATTGACAACCAGTTTGTGTATCGTAACCTCGTCGAGAGTGATAATTTCGCCAGAGAAGAAGTCCAGATCAAGGTTAGTTTTTTAAGTGATTAGAGAGGAGGGTGTTTGATATCCATATCACACCACAGCAAGACAAACTTCGGTTTGTGTGCTAGGTGGGTAGTTTTTAATGTGACACTAAATATCATTTTGCTAGGTTGTGTGTTTTTCCTGTGAACAATTGAAACTCATTAATGATGGCCAAGTACTTAATGTGTCGTGATTTAAGTATTTAAGCTACATTTTGGTTGACTTAGGGCACATACCAGACTATGTAACCTAGTCAGCGCTTAGGGTATGTACGGCATAACATTCCTAATTACTCATTACTTATTTTTTGGCTATAGTTCCAAATATATAATTACGTAAATGAAATTTTTATTTCCGCTAGTATCCCGGAACGCCCCTAAGTTAACAAAGGGTGTGACTTAATCAGAATATTTACGAAAAAAAATTGTTTAATGTTTAAAATGTTCACTTCACACTCGTGATAATCGGTTTCTCTTCATGAATGATGGTGTCCTTAAGGTCAGATAAAAATTTTCATCGACAATGAATAATAGATGTTTATTAAAATTTTTTGTTTAGCATTAGAGCTATAAGTACACACACAATATAATTATATTCACTTCACTCCCATCAGTGTACATAGATACGAAAACACTTTATCATTGGATGAAATGCATTCAACCATATCTAAAATATAACACTCTTATATAATTCTCACAATTAGAACACTCTTGTAAAAAGGTGATTAAACATGGGATGGAAGTAAGAATAAAATACTATTATTCCTTGATTAATTCCAAGACTATTGCTTGATGTATTGATATTGCACATGTTATGGGTTTAAGATAATTTTCAACATGTCTATGCGAATATACGTAGCCAGACCTTTTTTCATTTACCTGAAAAGCCTCGACACTTTTTACAACATTTTTATTAACTCATACACTTGCCTGTTTGTTTGTTTATATGAATCCCCTTACCCCCTTTCCATTCCAGGTCACTGTCTTGGATTTTATATGACTCCCTGGACAAATTCCTTTCCAATTTGCACCTTTCCATCTTTTGAAAGCACTGTCCATAGACACTCATCCATAGTTGAATCCTTTGAAAAAAAAAACCTATTCTCCTAAACCGCACCTTCAAAATACGAGGTGGGTTAAAGTTGTAAGGCCTCCAATTTTTTCTTTCTCCGGGCTGGAAACAGTTAGAAAAAAATCACGAGGTTTGTTTTAAAATGAGCGGGCACTCATTGTCAACGCGTGACAGAGATGGCAGCACTGCATGGCAGACAGAACCTCTGGTGGCAGCTGCGGGAATGACAACTGTTTTTGATACTTGAAATGGCAAAATTTTCGTTACGCGACCAGCGTGAGTAATCATTTGTGGTGTGCGACAACGATTGAAATTATTCATCGCCAGTTTGAAGGAGAGACACATGGTGATGGAGTCATGGATTTGTCGAAAGTGCATTCGTGGGTACGACAGTTTAAAAGAAGGCAGAGAACATCATGTGACAACAAAACCAAAACAATCTCGGCCTCACACACCGACAGCATCACAGCGATTTTCCAGTGGTCAAAACAGACTCCTAAAGAAGCCTTCACCGCAGTCGTAGAATCATGGCGTTGATGTTGTGAAAATTGTGTACGGCTGCAGGGAGATTACCTCGAGAAGTAACACAAGTTTCATGGTTTTTAAGGAGAATAATTAGTCAGAAACAAATCGGAGGCCTTATAATTTAAACTCTAATGCACCTCTTAATAAAAACAACCTTTCCCTCTTTACCACATACTTCCCCGGCATCCAGTCCCTAAAAAAGCAATCCTTGATGACCTTTTTTCCCACAAATTTAATACCGCCAAAGTTTTTCCCAAATGCCCATCCCTAACTCTCAGATGTCCTCCTAACCTCTCCGGAATCCTTTAAAAATACCAATCCACTCTCTAAACTGTCTAATTTACCCTTTTCTCTACCCTCTCCTTGCAAGAGTCTGAGATGCAAAACGTGCCCAATCCTCATTTCCCATCCACTCCACGACAAATTTCTTGCCTTCCATTTCTCTCTTCAATTACCCTCCCCTACCTGAAAGACCCACAACAGTACAATAGAAGTCCGCCATTGTAAGCATGGCTTATAACGAGAGTATCGCTATAGCGAGTGAGCGTTTTGCTTTGGTTGGTCCACGTGTTAAAACATAGGGAGTTCCTCCGGTTATCACGGGTGGTCACACCTGCACTATCGCTACAGCGAGTAGATTATGCCGTGGTTGGTGTTCCGGTTCGGGTTGCATAGGTCACAGGATTGGAACACGCATTACATTGTCACGTCTTACGAATCTACATTGTAATGAAGATTTTACAAGAGACTTTGTGGTGATTTTATGAGAGAAAACTTTGTGTTTTGATGTCACAGACTTTCCTGGGTAGTGACTGAACAACTTTACTTGGAATCTGTGCTCCAGTCTGTCATTTCCTGGTGCTATATCGTCCTTTTAGCCGATCGATCGGAATAAAAGAACATATGGAGCTGCGAGCTAGACTTGTAGACAATGCAGAAAAAAGCCTGTTCGTCTCTGTCGACCTTAGCAGGATGGCCAATCACTCGACCCTCCTCTTATATATGGAATCATAATTCTTAACCACAGGCCGTACCTTATCTATGATTGTTCACGAAACGTGGCCAAAGATAATACTGATGCGTGACGTACGTTAGTTAGGAGTGCATGACTTTCGGTGACGATATTTTAAAATCTTTTTAATGAAACGATCTGTTTTCATTGCATTTGCAGATGAATTGGTACGACTACTTCAGGGCTCATCTTAGCCCACTTTCGGTTCCGTTATAAATGCCGAAAGAGGTGAATTTAAGTAGTTGTATCAATCAGTGACTGACTGGAGCACAGATTCCAAGATGAGTTGTTCGGTCATTCCCCAGGAAAGTCTGTGGCATATAACCACAAAGTCTCCTCTCGTAAAATCACCACAAAGTCTCTCGTAAAGCCTTCATCGCAATCTAGAGATTCGTGAGGCATGACAATGCAATGAGTGGTACCGTTATAAATGCCGAAAGAGTTGAATTTAAATGACTGTCAGCTATTTACAGGTGTCGAGTTTTTTAACAAGAGATTTTTCGTCATTTATCAGCTCTCGTTAATGCATACTTCTACTGTTGGTATAAATTCTAGTCTGTGAACCGTGCTCCACATTTTTACATCTGAGTCTCTACCTGGACTCAATTGTCATGCGTATTTCGATTGCTTTTTCTATTGCGTTTCCTGGAATGCATATTACCTCGTTGGCGGATGTGCTTCTGTGATCGTATTTCGATGCTCGTCGATTGCTTGCTTTGTAGAGCTCGGTGAAGACCCCCGACAGCAATGTAAGCGTGCTTCCGCCATCTCCTGCTCAGAATTCGGCTGGTCGCGGCGAGCCAAGGGTTGGGGCACCTCTGCCCGTTGCTCCAGGGAGTGACGGGTTCGACGGGATGGTCACGGACGACGAGGAGGAAGAGGAGAACGACCTAACCCTCCACCTGAGTGACACGGAAATCGAAGAGGTCACCCAATCCGGCACCATTCATGACGCGGCAACCACCGAGAACGTGA
>WURS02033459.1:0-11523 GCA_011762765.2 Rhinocypha anisoptera
CTGCAGGATGATGTAGAGGAGTAAACTGACCATCCGAGAGGCGGGTTTAATTGTTTCCCGCTTCCCCAAAAGCGTGGACCTCAACGTCTATCATTTACGCACGCAGGCGGTCATTTTTCGGACGCCTACGGTTCTGATGTCGGCGAAAAATTCGGAGACTAATGTTCAGTACATGGTAAGGAGTATTACTCAAAAAGGGGAAATAATTGAAAAACGATAAGAACTTTTGTTCCTATTCTGGGGAAAAGGGGAACTTTTCAACAATAAACAAGTGATTTTCTGAAAGGACCATAATCCTTAGATTGGCAAGTTTGTTCTTAATCTCTTCTTCTGAACTATTTCCAGCAGTTTTAAAGAGTTAATAATCTGTCGAATCACCTTTGCTCACTTGATTTTACTCATGTTGCAGAGACCTCAATATTGTATAAGCACGCTTGAGTTAAAGAGCTCAATTGGAATCGTAACTGTTTCCTTAGTACACATTTTTAAAAATTACACGCATAAACTGCTGAAACAATGACTAAAACTGGAGAAAAGATTTATGCATAGTACATACTAATATATATTAGTACAAAGGAAATATGGAGCCTAAAACCAGATATTTTCCTTCAAGTTACATTTTTCTCTGCCAGGACACGACAGGTGTCTTCTGATTGGAGTATGGCCTCCAGAAAACAGAACTTGCTTTAAATGCCAGATTGGGTGGGGAATTGTATTTAAAATTGCATGAACAATATTTGAGTGTAAATTGGCATGTGTCAAGTATATCACAATCCAATATCCAATAGATTGGACAATACATTAGGTTGTGTCATGAGGGGGTTTAGAGTAACTCATTTGTTAGGCATTAAGATTTGCACAAGCACCTGGTCTGTGGACAGTTCTTTTGGTGGTAAATTAATCTCTGCCTTTAATCAATCGGTATCTCAATTGGAGTAAGATGCTGGGTCTCCATTACACCCTCTAAAAAAATTAAGGAATTGTCAGTCACTAGTCACTTTAGAGGCAAATAATAAAGGTGTCTTAATTGATGATATGTTGGCTCAAACAAAAACTTTGAAAGCAAGAGAAAAATGCAGCCAAATGAAAGATTTAAGAAAAAGCATCTTTAGTGAAATTCAATAACAGTATTTGTGAGTTTTACAGTTACCACAGTTGAAATTATCATTACAAAAGCTTAAAGACAACAGCAGTTTATATGCAATTTTTGCATATTATGTTTATCACAGGAAGTATTTTTATGCCTACATTTTCTAATCTTGGAATATAGGCAGGCAGTTCTACCAAATTTAGCTGAAGAGTGAGTGATTTTACAAAAATATATCCTAGAACTTGGAATAAATGATAAAGCAATAGTGTTTGGCAGAAGGCTGTACAGTTCATGGACCTCGGCTGGTCACAGAAAAAATTGGGCTCTATGTCACAGTATGGGATCACATGGCCTAGTATTGTCATTTCTTCCTCTTTCTCTGCTATTCCACCAATCAGAGATGAGATGATCAAATGACTGCATGCTGTTATGCATCTTAATTCCTTGATGTAGAGTGTTACCTATTTATCTAATGTTGTCTATTCATGGCAGTTCACAACAAATTAGGACCTGGGTTTTTTGTGGATTTTCATTACACACTTGCCATTAACTTATATATTTATGATGGTTCTTTCTAATTGCAGTTATATTTTTTGTTTTTAATCACTTTTTATTTGGATTTTATTACATTACATTTTGCTGTTTTCTTTCAAGTCTAATATGCATCTTTCCATGATACGTACTACAGGCCTTTGAATGGGGATTTATCATGTTAGTAAAAATAAGATATTATATTGTTAGTAAAATATACAATTAATTAAAAAATTAGTCACTACTTATTGTGAAAATTGTTTAAGTGTGTATAAATAAAAATAGAAAACAGAAGGAAACATACCGAGGGTTGGACATTTTATAACAGTTGTTGCAGCTATACCACACTATGTTCATAATAATTTTTTTCAACATCTATAAGAACTTTCATGGAACCTAAATGTTATAATAGTGAAAATTAAAACATTGAGGGAATTTAAAAAGTTAACAAAGCTTTGGTATCCAGGAGTTACTGCATGGAACAAGTACTAAAATTCATAATTTACAGTAAACATACACACAATGACAACTGCATAAAGGCCAGCTCACTCCATTCAAACAATCAAAAAATGGCAGTCTTAAACTTTATTATATATGGGATTCTCAGGAACCCTTAAACAAACAATGCCACACCAACGAGCTCCGGTGCATAAACCTTATCCCTGAAAACAACTGACACAAACCACAAATCTTATACAAAATGCTACCAAACAACTTCATAACAAATACATTACACCTACACCACAAAACAACTCCCCAGAAACATTTATTTTTGTTCCATGCTATTTCAAACTCACCAATGAACTCAGCAAAGTATTTAAACAAGTTGACACAAGCATCACATGCAACACTAAAGAGCAATAACCTAACAATACAAGAACACACCAAGACACTTAAGAACCTATACAGGACCCCCGAAGACCAAATGCCTACACTTGTAAAATCAGGGATTTATGAGATTAGTTATTCCACTTGCCAGAAAGCATAGACTGTAAGACTAACCAAATGCTAGCATATCATCAGGTTTAATGGGCATGTGGTGCACTACAAAAACTCTTTTCACTCAATCAGCATTCACAAAACATATTCTCGAAACAAGCCACTGTATCACACTCAACAATGTAAGATTAATTAAGCTGGCAAACTCTAATCTTTACATCTCTGAAAGTTTACACACGTAACAAGAAAACAGCATGAACAATGTATTATAAACAGCACGCCTATTCAGTTAGAGAAAACTTTTAAGCAACATGCTAATTCAAAAATTTGGACACAAATGGACGTCTGAACCCTCCCCTCTCCCACCTAACAACCAATCAAACCTGAATTCAAATCCAACCTCCCTTCATGCCATTGGCAACGAACAACTCATTTTGAATAGTGCTTCATCACTGTTCTGTCCCTTACCAAGGTACTCAATACACTTTCTCCCTTTTGACTGTCACCAAAATATCGATATGAGAGTGTCTACCTCACCCCTTATATTGGTTATATGTTACTTCCTTCAATCTCAGGGGTTAAACCTGGTTTGACATAATGTGACAGTGTTTCTCTGATGTCCTTGGTAAATAGAGAAACCTCAAAACATAACCGTGAGAAATTTCTTCTTATCAATTTCTTTTTCATGAATCTCTTACCTCTGGCTGTAAATAATCTGCTAATCATCACCATTGTGGATGGGTCCCATGTTCTTAAGTACATTCAAATTCCCTTATCCTATATCCCTTATTATGGCCAATGCAGATAGATATTCATGCATTCTGTGAAACTATTTGGTGCTTTCTATGATTTGAGTTCCCAATCTTCTCATGTATTTTAATGTTTCTTAGTCACTCAAGCAGACTTCTCCCAATGCTAAGAATAGAGGATTTTGTCTTTCACTGAAGTTCATCACCTTGAGCTTATTTTTGTTTGATGGGCAAAACCTGTTCTCTGCTGTGTCAGAGTGTGTGTGACAAATACTATCTCCAAAGATGTGCCCTGCATATGATTTACCCATGCTATGTTTATGTGTCACATCTTCCCTTTATGCCAAAAGGTAACGGTGTACTATGTTGGCCGCTTAAAACAAAACAACAAGCAGTTTGATGCAACGCAGCAAGGCCCAGGGTTCAAGTTTCGTCTCGGGAGGAATGAAGTGATCTCTGGTTGGGACGTGGGAGTGGAGGGCATGAAGGTGGGGGGCAAAAGGAAGATAGTTTGCCCACCCAACATGGCGTAAGTACTTGTATCTGTCCTTCCCCCCCCCCCCCCCTCTACTCTTTGTGTGTTTGTGGGTGTGCATCAAGAGGCATCATCCTAGCTGCTGGTTGAGCAAATTGATTAGATGATTGCAACACTGCAGTCAAGAAACCAACTTCATTTGCATTTTCCTCCTGTTTTCTAAAGCTTTGTCAAAGCATACAAATAAAAATCAGTGATAAATCCATCCTTAAACTTAACATCTTAGCATTACGTGCTTGTTCATACAATAAAGAAGAGCTTTAAAATGGTTCAAACTTTGTTTGGGTACGGCAACCCAATGTCAGTGACAAGAAAAGGCTGTTTTACATTTTTTTCTACAATTTCTTTTGTTGTAAGAATCTATTGTCAAAAGATTAATTCAGATAATGCTAAATTTTGCAACCCCTAAATATCTCTATTGTGGTTTTACAGAGATGTAAAGTTTCATGGTTCATAGTGGGAGGTGAAAAAATGAGCGCTATTTGTTTTTACCTGAATAATGTGTCAAGAAAAGCTGATGAAAACTTTTTGTCTAATAATATCATACAATGCATAAATAAAACAAGCTTAAGTTTGGTTTCAATTATGCTGAGATTGATTAGGCCCTTTGCTTGTAACTCAAGTTTAAACTTGAATATCTATGAGTTTTATTCTCATAGTGGTCCTCTTCAGGAATTTACATAAAAGACTATGCACAAAAGAAGTTGATTTTAAAATACAACTTTTTTTATAACCAGGTGGCCATATCTATTCAAATTTTGCATTATTTTATGGCTCTTCTTTATTGTATCAATGAGCAAGTAATGGTTGATTGTTAAATTTATAGGCAGACTTATTACCGATTTTTATTTGTTAGAGATGTGGGAATGCTATGGACCATCTAAGCGGTGGAGTGGCCTTGCAGCAGCAGTTGTGTGTCGCAACACAGTTGTGTGAGGAATTGTCTTTCCAGATATGTTCAAAGTCTGACAAAAATAGTTGATTTTAAAAGGAGTTAGATTTTAGATACAATGAATTGAATAATTGACCTGTGGTCATGGAATCAGTAAAGTCACTTGACCCTTTTTTTAGGAGAGTGCGGGTTCTCTGGGAAAAAGGGTTTGAAATATTTTATACTCGTGGGGTAGTAGGTAAATTTGTAACAAATTTTATCTGGTCCAGGACGGAGGAGCAGGAGGAGGTGCAGGGAGAAGGGGGTGGAAGGGGACGGGGCGGCCCTGGCGGCTGGCTTGCTGGAGAGGTAGAGGGGGCGTGGGAGGTGGTGGGTTGATGGGGGGCCTCGTAGGGCGGTCTCGGATTCGAAATAAGGAGCCGCGGGATCCGAATCACCCCGGATCACCCCGGGCTTCTCCTCATGGGCGTCAACTGGCGGCATATATACGTAGATCTCGCTCTCCAGATGGTCTCCCGCTCCCTTTCTCTCTCTCCCTCAGTCTCTTTCTCTCTCTCTCACCCCTTCCCTCCCTCTCCCTCCCCTTTCCATCCCTCTTTCTCTCTCTCTTTCCCACCTTCTCTCTCCCTCGCTCTATTCTTCTCTTCCAACTTCTTTCTCTCTCGCCCTCACTTTGTTTCTTTACTTACCTTTCCATCTCTCTCTCTCCCTTTCTGTTTACCTTCCTCTCTTTTTTCCTCTCTCTCTATTTTCCTCTCTCATCTACTCTCTATTCTCCGCCAAAAGTAAGCCCACCTCTCCACTCGCTCCTCCTCTCCTGCGGATAAACTGCGGACTCCGGGCCCCATAGGAGGCTTCCATTGGGGGGCTTAAATGAAAATCGAAATAAGAACGTACTGCCCGGATGCGGAGATTGAGGCTGCGGAGTCCGAACCAGGCATAACCGCTTCGGGAACGGAACCCGCTGCCTGCTCTAAGGAGTCGGAGGCCCATGCGTTGAAATATATCCCCGTGGAAAGGCTTCGTCCTGATAAGAACATCCACGGTGGATAATACCCTGTGCGTCAACCGATAAAAGAATATGTCTGATTGAAATTTAAACGAACTTTTACCCCAGTTATTGAACCTCTCAATCGGTTCAAGGAATATTGAGGGAATGTGTGTTTGAAACTGCTTTCAATAACCTAAAATACATGGATCCCTTCAGTTTTGTTTCAAAAGTATTCCGTGTCTCAGTGATAGATTATGAGTTCCCAAAAAACATTGAGGAGTGGAAATAACATGCCGAAAATATATTATCACAAAGGTTTCATATACGGCCAGGTGATAATTTACCAAAATTGAGACTTAGTTATTTAAAAATTAGGATTCAGAGACCTTAGTTGTTGAATATGACTATTGAACATAATATTTTACGTCTCCCCATAACAGTTTTTCTGTCAATAAGAAGGTTGTTTAAAAGCTGTCCTACATTCTAATATAATCTAATGCTAAAACTCTTATTACCAGGTCTCAATCTTTTCTCCCTCTTCTTTCTCATGTATTTTTCTTTCCCTTCCATTATATTCACGAGGGATTCGTTATCCCGCAGTGTGCGTCCAATACTTTAAGTAATCAAATGACTTTTCCGAATCCATGGCAATTAAATAAAGAGGAGTTTTTAGTAGTTTATTCCTTTATCAATATCCTTGGGTAATGCATAGGTTTTCCTCATTTCCCTAATGTATCTATATTATAATTGGTACTTTGGTAGGTTTTCTTCAATTTTTCATTCAATCCTCCGATTGATTATTATTCGTTTAAGATTTTATGGTTTAAGTGGCTCTAAACTCAGTCTTTAATACTCCTCACATGTCTGAGTTTTTTTATTTGTAATTGCATTCATGTAACTCTTCACGAAGACATAAAACAGTCAACCACTCTTACGAAATTGAAAAAAGGAACCATAAGGGTTGAACAGATACTCATTTCTTGTAGGCAGACCGATACGGTGCTAAGCCTTTTTATATAATAAATGTGTCATCTAGAGACTTGTCTTTTACTTTCATTTTTCCATATGAAATTTTTCTTCTATGGCCAAATTGAATCTCTGTTTCTCTCTGTTAACATATTTCTGCTCCACCTTGGCTGAAGTTTTCTCATTCTACCTCCTTGTATATCAGGTGGATTTCCATGATCACAAACTATGGCGTTTATGTACATTTCCATCAACACACCTCTTGCGCTGTTTTACTTGTTTCACGTACGCCTGTATGACAAGGTCAATTTCAGTCTATTTGGAATCTGATTCTGTCCCCTGCATCTTTAATGTATATCTTCTACGCCGGTGTCACTCGAAGATTAGGATTGCAGTCTCGATATATTTATCTTTGCAGAATTCTACAAGTCTTTCTCCTTTAATGACATTGATTCTGCCATCTGACTTGGCCAACACTACTTCCCCTATGCTTTTCAAATGCTGAATTCCACTGCGCGCAGTTATATCATATCAATGCTTATATTTAATTGGGAAATATATGTCTGAGTCTGATCACGCCGGATTGGAGAAGATGAGGCGGATGAGTGTACATATTTGATAAACTTAACATTTATATCACATACAATTATTCAGAATAACTTGCTAGAACAAAATATAATTTTTTTAAATATCCACATTGATTTTAATGTTAACCAACATTTTGTCACATTTTATTCTGATTTTATTGGATTTGTTAAATTGTCAAGTGGCTCATGACTAAATATATATAAATGATTTATATATTTTTAAGGACCATAATAAGAATAATTTCTAAATAAGGCTATCAAATTAAAGAAAACGTTATTTTCTTAATATAAAGCTTATGCGGGAAAATTGAAAGCAGCTTTGGTCAATGTTGGACGAGCTCATTCGGCATAACTTTTAAAACTAAAACAATATCCATGCCAAACCTTAAATTGGTTATTGTATTTCTATTTACGCAAGAGAAATGCCAGAAAATAGATAAATAATTTGACAGGCATGCAGAAAACAAACAAACTAAGCTAATTCTCTTTATTACACTCTTCAAACTTGAGATCATATCTATTTTTTTCTCTAATCGTACATGGAAAAATACATCATCCTTATCTTAGGTTATTGGTCTAATCCACAGTTATGAAACGGAATTTGTGATTTGAAGTTCGAGGATACCGTTTGGTCCCTCTTTGAAACTCACTCGAATCGGAAATCTAAAGACTGTTTACCACCCAAACCTCCTAGCAAGCAGAAAGGATGGAATACCTATCCTATCTCATATGTTCTCTCTATCCGTCGGGGAACAGCCATGCGTCTTTACTCCTGAAGAACCCATCTCCATGTCGTCTAGTGGAAAAGAGGGAATTTTATCGTCAATTCCTTATGCGCATGTATATCTCTCTACCTAACCCTATTTCCGTGCGTTTTATCACCGTCATCACCGAAAACAACTTCCTCAATCTTCTTTCTGCACCGGAAAAAAATGAGCATCAACGAGAGCGAGAGTAAACGTTCGAGTGTTTTCCAATGTCTGTCACTCTCCACTTTTTTTTGGTTGAAATACATTTTAAGCCGTTCCGAGAACGGTAACTCATATTGACGTATTGTTAACACAAAAATTTTCTTCGTTTGAACGTCTTCATCTATCACTAAGTGAACCTACAGGAAAATCTCTAGAGAAAAATCCGTTGAGTCTTTGTGAATGCTCAACTGACGTAACGCAAAAATGATACAAGTGAAATAGGTCCTCAGGAGAGAGTTTTTAAATGGTTGCTCTTCTTTTTCTTCCAATGGCGCTACAACCCGGTGTGGTCCTTGACCTTCTGTAAAGTTTTTCGTCATCACTCTCTTCTTATTATACAAATGCTTTCCCCTCACTCCAATGGCATTCAGGTCGGTGTCTTCACGCTATCCGACCATCTTTTTCTAGGTCTTCCCCGACTCCTGGAGCCATCCGGTTTTCCCATGGTAAACCTTTTAGGGCATTTTAGGTAAGCCTTTTAGGCGATTCTTATTATATGTCCGGCGCATCTCAATCGACATTTTTAAAAATATTTTTCACTATGTGTAGTTCTGAGAAGAGCCTGTATAACTCAAATTTATATCGTCTGCGCCACAGACCTTGTTAATTTATTGGCCCAAAAATGGTTGCTCATTAAATCTAAAATTCTTTTGCCAATTTTCAGGGTTGATGTGGAATTACTGACAAATTCTTAAATCATAACAATGTACTCAAAGTCTCTCAAGGGAATCTGGATGCTCTCAAATATTTCACAAAAAGTCTAGGAAGATGTGTGGTTAAATTTCAGCTCAAAGACTTAGGCTCTAAACAATATATATATATATATATATATTCAGTTATTATTCCTGATATTCTGCATAATTTATGAAGCGAAATATTTTTTTTTAAGAAGTAAAAGCAATTTATGTCAATTTAATGAATCTATTAATAAAAATGGAAAGATAAATACAAAATTTTCCCGGTGCAATGATGTTGTGTATATAAATACGTGGTCTCAGTGTAGTAACTCCATCAGAGGAACGTGGTTCTTGCTCCTTCTCTCACTCCTTTGTATTCATTCTCTTTCCTCTCGATATTCTTCCAGCTACAGCTGTAAGCATCTCCGGCTAATTTTCTACTTGACCGGTTTACTCTTTTCCACATACGATGCTCACAATGGGGACAGGATAATTGGTTCTTGATTTGTGCGCTTAAGCCATCAGTACGAATAACCTGATTCTACCCCACCTTTGGTGCTTAGAATAGTTGTTTTTGTGACCTACTCCACAATTATCGACATATAGTAATGACACATAACGGAAAATTCGTATGAGCTTCCGTTTGCGAGGCTACAATTGCCAACCAACGAAAACTTCGTACATTGCAATGCGATGCTAAAATATTTAATGGCGCAATTTGTATTCCATTACTGTCGTTCAACTAAAACAGAAATTTAAGATTAGAATACTAAATCGGAGGATAATTAAGTAGTATTCCCCCTAAATTTCGCCAAATCGTTGAGGAAATAGACATCCTCCTCTACCCAAAGAGCTAGGAGGGAGGATAGATATGGAAGTACTCTTCATATGGAAATACTCTCCAATACTGTGGAGAATAGGGACTTAAATATTTTTTTTACTGATGAGAGTCTACATTTAAAAAAATTCTATATCATGTTTTAAAGCCAATATTTATGCAATTATTAATTTCTTAAAGTGTAATGTTTAATTTTTACCATGTTTTAGCTGTAGTATTTTGTGTAGTATATGCATTTATGTATTGTAATGCGCTAGTGAGGTCACCTGTTAGAATTAAATAAATCATTATTATTAAATTGTATCTCACATGACATAAAAATAGAAAATAAGTAATAATTTAATTCACATTTTGTTTAATTCTGAATGGTTAACTTAGAATTTCCAACATTAAGGAGAATTAGAATCATAGGTTACAATCAGGGGTGTCTAAGCGAGATACTAAATTAGTTTCCAACATTATTGTTTCTAAATTTTGAAAACATTTATACTCTCTATATTACTTTGGGATGTGAATGGATTTATTTTACTATATGATAATTCTTAACGTAAAAGACATAAAATTTGAATAATAATAACTGAACTTCCCTTCGTATGAAACCTAACGTTTTTATTTTTTATTCAAAAAATTATTTAATTCTTTTCCCATATCCGGTATTTCCTTTTACTAAAATATAAACAATCAACAAATTATAGGTACGGTTTATTTGGTTCCTTAATGTTTTTAAATTTTTTCGGGTGAATTACTATTTCTCTAAAAGCTCATTTCCGCACATTATTTTCAAATGGGCACATTTTTTTCAACTGCAATTGATCCCACCAGGATTGAATCGCATTTAGGTCCTAAGATAATGAATTGCCTGTCTTCCTGGTTGTTAGTCACTATATGTGTTGCCAGTAAAGAAACTAAGTGGCCACAGAGAAGAGACAGGTGGCCACAGTTCTAATTTAATTAAAGTATAAAAGAAATAATATGAGACCAAAGACAATTTTTTGTGCTGTAAATATTAATCGATTACACTTAAATCATGGATAATGTACTCGTACTGGAACACTTAGCTAAATTGAAACATTTTTGAAGTTATAAAAACACTTATCCATCCTGTAAGCCCCACAAATCCATCCTGTAAGCCTTTCATAACGTTACTGATTTTTGTTGCTGATTTCCCCAACAGAGGGAAGGACTTGGGATTAACACGTTGCTCTGTTCCCATTCCCAGTTTTCAAATCACCGAATAGTTCAAACGGCACTCATAAAAAGAAATCACAACTCTATGTCAAAAAAAAACCTCATTCTTAGACACCGAAAACTACGGACAACACAGCAACTATCATGAGAATTTAAAGTTAACCGGCGAAAAACGCGAAAAGATCTCTTGAGCCTTCAATCCCAATAAATCGTCGAAACCAAATGAGAAAGTAGGTTTTTTATATTCATCAAACCACTATGCATCTCCATCTCACCTACGACTATCTAAAAGAATGTTTACTCCGGCACACGCCGTGGCCGAACATGCACGCGAAGGTGGAGGGTCTGCAATTCCCGTCATTCGCATATCTTTCAACCATCGATTCCAGTGTCACGGGGTGCTGGCGGGGAATGGAATGGTGCAGGAATCGGCTCTCGCCTCCACCGCAGGGTGGAGTGGCGTAGGCGAACGCTGGGCAGATCTATCTTCTCCCCCTCGTCTATTTCGTGAATTCCGGCGGGGAGGGGGGGGGAGCTCTGGGAGTCGGTCTCGGATGGACACCCAGGGG
>WURS02033470.1:0-11522 GCA_011762765.2 Rhinocypha anisoptera
TACTACGGTTCGTGCAACCGCGACACCTAAGCCTAGGCACCCTTCCACCCGGATTGATGAGGGAGCTTTCACTTCCCCCCCTTTGGCGGACTTTTACCACCGGCGGGGGCCACCCCGGCGCTATTCTCTCCCTGGCAACAGGACAGGAGCTTCCGTTTAGCTTTCTATAAACAAATGATAGGGAATTTCTCTTCCCGAAAATTACTAGGGCACAAGAGAAGCCTTCCTGTTGCTACTTTTTTGTATAGACAGCATCATGTCCTTGTAAAGATTGAAGGGAGGAAAAAAGTTTGCGCCTATTGCAGCTCAAAACAAAGAAGAACTTTAGCTGGAAGGAGCATTGAAAAATTGTGGAATGATGCCGTAGTTGTGATTTACCTCTATGTAAAGTAGGTTGTTTTCTCCAGTACCACCAGGAAAACGGAGTTGACATGGGAAATTAAATACATATTGAGGTAAGATAATATAATTTTAATAAATCAATGCATGACTAACAAATTCCCTGATTCTGAAACTAACTAATTGTTTAGATCGGTAATAATTTTCTGCAAAATAATACAACGTTCATTACTTCTCATTGCTATGAAAAATAGGTCAGAAACTGGAGCAAATGGGTATTTAAATTTTGTGCGTGGCAGGGAATTTTCTGCGGCCGGTTTCGGGTGGGTTATGAAGGAAAGGGTTAAGGCTAAAAGATTAAATTCACTGATAATAAAACTACAAAGTGAGAAAATAGGATGGCAGCCACTTAAAACTCAATCACAGAGGAATGTAAATCATTATCCTTCCTTTAAAACCTGATCACAATGTAATGTTACACTTTTACTAAATAAATAAGATTCAATTTAATATCAGCTGAGTTCAGCCAGTGTAGGATCATAGTCCTATAAAACAAGATCCGACTGCATTGTTGAAACAAGTGGTCTCAACCCTTTCGTGCCAGAGCCCTAAAATGGTATATAGTCCCTGCATACGAGTGTACTGCAAAATAAAAGAAAATTTACAGAAAAAATCCATACTGGGAGGATGATTCTGAATGTCCGATATATTGGTCATTTGATGTGAAAGGGTTTGGTATAAATGTAAAGTCACAAAGGAGAAAAAATAAACTTTTGCTTTTCTCCAGAATATGCAGATTAATTCTTCAAAAGCAGTTTTGTTACAAGATAGTATCTTCAGGTACAGTACAAGACAGCATTGACTTGTACTCTCCTTGAATATGTCACAGTGTAGCAAAATTAGTTGTAAAAAAAATTAACCAGCATATCTTGTGGAAAAGTAATTTTAATCTTGCTGCACCATGAATTTGCAGCACAAAGTATCAATCGACCTCAAATATCAACTATATTAAGTCAGCCTTTTATGAAAGAACAGAAGAGATTAAATATTACATACTAAAATAATCCTTGAGAATTTTTTAAATGTAAATGGTTTAAAAATCAATAAAGACTCATTTTCAAACAGCAACAGCCATGTTAAAGTATTTGAATAATAAACTCTATAAGTGAGGTGAGATATGGTGGAAATGATAGATAATTAAATAAATAAGGAATATTAGCAATTTCCACTTTGGAAAAAAATCATCTTTATTCCCAACATATTTCGGTGTACTACAAAAGTACAAGCAGCAGTAAAAAGGAGAAGTTTTTGTAAAGTGGAGATTGTCCTAATTTATTTGATTTGAATTAGAACTGTTTTAATCAATGTAGAAGGAATTATTGTTTTATTTCATCGTTGCAGTTCTGTATGCTTTTTATAGCATATATATGTTTCAGGAAATTTGTCAACCAGAAGTTATAAAATGCAGAAAATATTATAAGAATTAAATCATTATTCTGGTTCAACTTCCAATGTGTGGTCTTGGGAGTGCTAACATACCTCAAGCATCAAAGACGTATTAAATAAAATAAAACTTTGCATTACCATAGTTTATAACTTTTTACAGGTTTTGCTTACTCTGTAGCATTATCAGGGCCTGAAGCTACAGTATAGCAAAACTGAGGGTAAAAATAAATTTTTATTTTAAGGAGTTTTAGTTCATCCTCTTTAACCATGAATTTCCACAAAATAGTAGCAACCACTATCTAAATTCCTCAAATCATATTTTTCAATTCCTTTGAGGGCCATCATCTACTTACAAAAAAAGATTCACGCCAATAGTTACTCTTAATTTGCCTTACCCATCCAAACATATGAAAATGGCATTATGCCCTTAAAGATTTTTAAATTCAGATAGAGGAAGGAAGCATGTTCTTTTCTTCGTGTAACCTTTCCTACAAAATTCCAGCAAATGAACCTTAAGGCCTTTATTTGGAGATTCCTTTAGATTTTTTTCAAACCAATGTTTACCTTTTCAGTTTTAATGATTAGAATATCACGCCGTTACATCCATTTTAACATTACAATTTGCACTTGTTTGAACCTGGAAGTGGTACTTAAGTATAACCTTACAGATGAAGTAAGTGGTAAGATATAGATACCTTCTATTGGATTAATGCGACACTTACTTTGCAGTAAAGTCATCAACACAGCAAGCTCCATAAGTAACATCGCCCATTATTACAGTATCTGCATCTGTGAACTTGCTGATGATATCGGCAATGGTAGTACTAAACATCAAAAGACCTTCGGGCATCTAAATAAAGTGACAATACGTGAATAAAAGACTCTCGACAGTAGTCCTGCAACCACAAGGATAATACAATACCTGCAGACCAACTCGTTTAGATTTAGAGCTCCTGATTCGCCAAATAGTTTTCATTATTTCAAAATCGTAATTTTGGGGGAGCACCGCACAAGCTTTTTTCAAATCTGGATCCAAAAGAATATCATCGGGTATTTTATTTATAACTTTTGTATACACTTTTCTGTTGGGATTTGCACGTACAATTTCTCCTCCATTACCATCCATGGCTGGTATTTATAAAATGTATTGGGGCACCTAATTATTTTAGAATCAGTTTAGAATTAAGTTTGATCTCATCATTCACACTTTCTCGAAAACAATTGGCTGAACTAGCCCACGGCCCCCTCTCGGCAAGGCAGCCAACAAGTAAAAACAAGGTATTGCTGCGGTATGGACACAGTAGTTTTGACCGTGGCTGTGGTATGGCATTGCGCAAAGAAAACGCTTAGTAATTCTTTAGTATACCGTTAACACCTTCCAAAATCACGGGACTAATAGAAAAGGAAGTCCTGCGTACAGCGACTTCATCATCATCTCTGTCATCTTCCTCAGTTCAGGACAAGGGTCTGCCAGAAATATTTTTCCAAAGCTTTTTACATCACAGTCCAGAATACTCGGTCATTACTCTGAAAGTAAACTTACCATCTCCACGAAAATCACCTTAATTATTAAAGATAGTTTACTGAATACAAAAAGAGTTTATTACTTAATTCATACTCCCCAAAGTACCAAGATGAAGTTCTATTGTATGCACGAGCAAGTAATGCTACACAACTGTTCAGCTTTTTACTATGTACGACCATATGATAACGAGAAAAAGATGTTTTAAATTTTTTACAACTTATTTTTAAATTAAAAGAACATAAGAGTTGGCAGATGTATTGATAAAGGATTAATCCAGTATTTGACAATCAGTATTTCTATTGAGGTTTTACAGAGGTTAATAGTTTGGTTTGCGCCGGGAGGTGAAAAATTGGGCACTATTTTTTTGGCCCGGATAACAATTCAAGTAAAGACGATTAAAAATGTTTGTCTTTCACTGTATTATGTACACTATCCTTAATATGTGTGATGATTTTTGTGGAGATGGTAGATGTAGTTTCAGAGTAATGACCGAGTATTCTGGACTGTGATGTAAAAAGCTTTGTCCTGAACTAAAAAAATAAGAAAGATGACGTTGGAATCGTTATATGCAAGTTCTTCCTTGTTTATTAGTCCCGTGATTTAGGAATATGTGAACGGCATACAATAGGATCACTAAGCGTGTTCTTCGGGCAGTGTCGTCATAGTACAGTCCGACTGCGGTCTTAGCTAAAATTCTGTTGGCCGCCCTGCCGTGAGCTAGTTAAAATATTTTTGGGCAAAGGTGAACGAACTCTATTAATGAGCATTTTTTAAAAGTGCTTTTCCCGTGAAATAACATTAAATTGAACAAAAAATCGCATTTAGGTACCACGCTTACAGTAAGAATGTTTTCTGAAATTGTCATACTTTACTTTTCTCATACAATGACTGCAAAATAATATTCGCAAATAGCACTTCTTATGTTTAGTTTTTTTCGTATGAAAGTTCAATAGTGGCGGTATCTTCTTCCTGCGTTGTTTTTGATTGCGTCTAACTAGTGTATAATACTTGCACAGATTTTTAATTTGGAAAAACGCATGAGTTAAAATTAATGCGATTTTATTAATAACACACAAGGTATTGATAACTGCTTAGGTCAGGCTTGTTAGGGTAACATTTACATGGAAGTGACTATTTTAGTTTACGTTTTTTGATAATGTCTAACGCAAGGAATAAGAGGAAGTCATCTACTAAAAGAAAAAAGAAGAAAAATGGCGTAGTAGCTAAGAAATTAACACGTAAGAAAATTAATAAGCAAGAGGATGCTGCTGGATCGAAAGAGAGCTGTGAAGAAAGTGAAAATACTGTTATGCAAAATGAGAAAGATGGTGGGAAGGAAGCGTCCCAGCCTTTGAGTGAAGATGATTTGCCAGCCTTACCGCCAAAAAAATATCCCAGAACACTTAGATTCATAGATGAGGAGCTGGATATGCTATGCGAATGGGAAGAATGTGATTTTCGATCTGTAGATTTACATAGGTTTGTCAGCCATGTTGAATGGCACATCCCTCAATTGGCTGTTAAAGTTTTACATTCTGGCGAAGGTATGGAAATTAACGATAGCGGATTTTTAAGCAGTTTATGGACATTTGTGTTTATATATATATGGCTATATATATGATCAATATATGCATATTGATAAAAAATTTAACCTTTCAGTGGTTTACTTATGCCGTTGGGTTGCATGCGAGTTCGAATGCGTAGATAGAACAGAAATATCAAGACATGTAAATTATCATGCATTTCACACCAAAATAAAATGTATTGGTAGTAATATATGTCAACGAACAGGTGTTCCCGTAAGCTGAATTTATTATATGAAAAGTCAAATTGAAAATGTTATGATGGCGGAGAAAATAACCCTGATAAAATTCTTATTTTATTCCAGGCATGCAATTACCACGAATTGGGAAGGAATGTAATACCGGACATACCACATGAATACCGATGCAACTGGGAAGATTGCACAGATACTTTTCAAAATGCACAGAAATTTTATGACCATGTTGAATGCCATTTAAGGGGTCATTCCCATGAAAAGAACGCTAAAAATTGTTTTCGTTGTTACTGGGGCTGTAAGGGCATTATTTATATTGAGATATCTATAAATTAGTAAGAATCTGCACTTAACATTAACGTTTTTCTTTCAAGTGTGCAAAGGGAAATGCCCGACCAAGCCAAAACTCAGAGACCATCTTCGGAGTCATACTCAGGAGAAAATGGTCGGATGCCCAGTGTGTGGAGGTGTATTTGCTACTCGTGCAAAATATTATGATCACTGCAAGCGACAAATACCTCTGGAAAGTAAGTCAACATTTATTATTTCTCTCTAAACATCACATGCGGTGGTTTATAGTAATTCTTAATAAATTCAAACGCCTATAATTAATGCTTAGTTATTCATTGCCAAGTTTATCATTTCAATAAGATGGATGATAATTGGTAACGTCAAAGCATTATGAAAAAATAGGCAAGGACAGTGTTTCCAATTAGGATAGAGTACATAAGTCGTCATTAGTTGCAAAGAATTTAGGGCATGTGGAAAGAATGTGTTAAAGTCTGTAGTGTCCCTGTCAAGTTATACATTTAACGTGAAGAAGATTAGATTGACTTATGCTAAGGCATTCTATCTATGTAGTGAGATAGAGATGGCAATAAATAAAATGAAGGCAAACATGGAAAGAGAAATCTATGGTATCCCAGCAGTTGTACTTAGGGTTTTAAAATAGGAGGAATTTTAACAAAAAAATCACATATTTCTAAAGGCCTGTTTACGATGCATTTATTGCTCATTTAATTGCAACATGCAATCGCAATTTTTCATGTTTACACGTCGAATTTTAGAACTCGCATCTATTCACGCAATTAAAAGAGCAATAAATGCATCGTGTAAACAGGCCTTAAGGATTCCTGTTGAAGGAATTTCACCTAAATATGTTAGGTTGCTATAAAGTCAGGTTACTGTTATTAAATTATATATACTAAAGAAAAAAGTTTAAGTATATGAAGCTTAAAGATTTTTTTTTAGAATTAGATTTTTCTCATGTCAAAAATTGCCCTAAGAGTGATCAGTGACAGATTCAAGAAGATAAATTAATTCCTTCAGGAGGTTCAGTTCTGATTTAAGAATGGGAAGGATACACAAAATGTTTTTTCTGTTTACATGAAAAAGCATTCGACGGAGTTAAGTAGCCCAAATCAATATAAGTTTGCCTTCTCTATGCACTGAAACTCTCACTCCTTAACAGTAAGATGTCTGGATGGGCAAAGTTAGGCAAGGTAATAAGTCATTCCTTTTATTTTTACTTCAATTTGGGGAAATTCGTAAAAGAGGCATGGAATGGACCTGGATTAGGAATTAACTAGAGAAACAAATGTGAACTTCCTATCATTTTGTGAGATATGGGATATAAATAAACCATAAGAAAATAAATACGAAATTCAAATTAGTTGCTTGACAAGTTTCAATGCATGAGAGCAGAATTTAGACGTCCTCCAACCATTAATGTAAAAAAAAACTCTTGATGTTCATACATATGAGATTAGGCACCAAAATAATTTGCATAGGCCTTATGTGCGCACACATGTTACAGCAATGTGGTCAAACCCTATGGGTTTAGTTCTATATAATAGGTTAGGTGATGAATTCAAAGGAATTGAAAATGTGTTTCTCTTTAAAATCACTGTAAAACAATTTTTACAGACCTCACTATTCAATCCATGAATTTCTGAAGAGTGAATCTGTCTAATGTATATACCTGGTTTCTTCAATTTGAATGGCGTATTTTATTTATGATTCCTTATTTAATGTTCATTTTTATTCTTTTTTAATGCCATTTGTATGTGGCTTATGTCAATGACTTGTCCCACTTATATTATGTACATGTCATAGTTATAATGTCTGACAAATAAACATTATTATTGTCTAACTAAGTATTTATATAAAACATTTAGTGTCAAGATTGTTAGAAGAATGATCAAGGTTTTGATAGAAGCAATGGAAAAGTTTGGTCATGTTGGATGTGATAATAGAAAGCAAAAATGATTGAAAACTTAAGGATATATGTAGTGCATGGCAAAGTAAAATGCTTATAAAATGACTTAAAAATCTCCCTTCATTTTGTGGACTACATAGTAGTAGACATATGTACTCGAGTTATAAAATGTCATATTTTGTGCAGTTTCATTACTGAAGCCGGATCTAAACACCATAAACTTACTATCTGTTTTATGTGCCAATTAAATAAGAAAGATAATTATAAATAAATTAATCTTCCTTTTCAGTGCATGGATATCAGTGTTCCCACTGCTTCAAATTCTATCCATCAGAGAGATTGCTTAAAGGCCATATGCGACTTCATGTGAATCACTACAAGTGCCCATTCTGTGACATGACTTGTCCTGGTCCCGCAAGCTTGAGCAACCACATACGTTTCCGCCACCTGGATGATAAGCCATTTGAGTGTGACCTTTGTGATTTCAAGTTAGTTGACAAACTCCAAAGTTAAGATTATTGTGAACATATGGCAAAAACAATTATTCTATCTCTGGTGTCATATTGACTAGGATTAATGGAATAGGGCACATAGAGGTGTTACTGGATTCATACCTGTATTTCAAATTTCATATTCATTTATTTTTAAGACCTGTCCAAGGTCTTAAAAATACTAGGATTTATAACCAATACATAATATGTACTAGGGATTTTAAAAGTATTGACTCATTGAAGTATCTATACCATTCATCGAGTAAAACTTAATTTGAGTTTGTCCCCACGATGTGGTCTCCATATTACAACAAACATAAATATTAATTAGAAAAAGTACAACATGGGATTCTTTGGTTAGTCAGTCTTAGATTTGGTAACTATTACTATAATATTAGTATAATAATCTTTTATTTAACCTAAAATTAAATATTTTGAGTAATTGTAGGATAATTTCTTACCTCATACGATTATTTAAAATCGTGAAAGTGTCCTGATCTTTTATCTTTGGTTCATTTCCATGTTCCTTCATACAATACTAGATCTTTGGACACCTTTAAATCAAAACTATTAATATTTTTAGTGCCCAATTAAGGATGTAAAAACTTAATTATTGGAATTAATGATAAGTGATTGTGATTATTAATGATAGGTGATTATTGATATAATGATAATTTGAGATTGTTTTCCTAATCTCTCTGAACTTTTCGTTTGTATTATCCATTTAATTTTATATTGTATAGCTAAGTTGTATGTATGTTTCTTAAAAGTAGGCCTTGAATTTGTGCTACCATTAGCACCATGATGTGTCACTATCACTGTACCGTAAAGTTCATGTATTGGAATTCAACATGCCTATTCTTGGCATTACCATGGATCGTTTGCAGTGCATCTATAGATATTTTACAAAATGCACAATGAAAATTAAATATTGCTTTTTATTAACTGCCTCATTTTTAGTGATAACTTGAAGTTTTTATAATGCAGCTGTGAATGTGTAAGTTTTAGTTTATTAACTTAGACACTAGAATCTCCTGAATCTAATCCACATTGTAAATGGTAAAAACGTTTCAGGGGAAAGACTCAAAGCGATTTGTCCTGCCACCAGAGGGTTCACCTTCCAGATGGATTTTATAAGTGCACAGAGGAGGGATGTGACTATTCTGCAAGGACTCCTCCTGCATTAAATTGGCACTATCGAAGGGTAAGTCTATGACAGGAGATGAACGAGTACAACCCACAGCACCAACATTATTTGTCGTTGCTCTGAAATATGAGTAGCCTATTCATAAAAATTGAGAAGCTCCCTATTATCTGCTGGAATTGAAATTATTACCTACAGTTTTCAGGTGATAGAGAAAAGCATCCAAAATATATTTGCATGCAAAATTAAGAAGAGATTTCTACTATGAGTGAGTCATGGTTTTCGGTTACATGGATAAAAAATCTTAGAAAACTCCTAGATTAAGACTTCCCCTAGAAAGTATCTGATTTTCTGTTGAAATTTCCCTGAATCCAATATATCAATAATTTTTTCCCTTCTCAGAATAGTAGATAGAGCCAAAACAAGCTCATTGATGTAAGTGCCTAATTCCAACAAGTTTTTCTGTTTCTCATATTTCCCTTCCATTAGTTGATTCAGAATTATTCAATCAGTAGACAATATGATTTACCTATATCCTTGACTTTGTTTACTCTTCAAATAATGAAAACAATAGTGTTATTAGTTAGTTCATGGTTCTCTTTGTAATGAAATAATGTTTTCGGTATTAAAGATGCAACTTTCAATTTATTTGCAAATAAGAGTTTCAAATTATTTGTAGTTTGCCTCTTGACACCAAGTTCATGATGCAGGAGGTATATTGACTTCTACTCAGCCTTGATGAGTTCACCTTTTGACTTTTTATGATAATTATCTTAAATTGGTTATGATTTTTCTATAGTATAAACAAAATATTGAATATCTTTTCCTTCCTAGAAGGTTGTAAAAAACAGTTCAGTGTTAATATACTCACTCTTAACCTCATTAAAATCTTTGAAAGGATAACATGTCTTTTTTACATTGTACATAGTCATCTTTTTAATTGATAATGTCTGATCAACATTTCAATTTTTTTATCATAGGTGCATGCAAACCAGGTTCACCCCATGTACTGCTGTCATATATGTGATGGGCGTTATTCAAGAGGGTTTTGTCTCACACAGCACCTTGTTAATAAGCACTCATTTCAGTGGCCCTCGGGACATAGCCGTTTCAGGTAAGTCAGTGTTGGTAACTTATGCGTGGGAAATCATTGGAAAATTTTCAGTTTTTCTTGTCTATCACCAATAACTCACAAGATATTTTGACTTGCACAATAATAGATCTTCTGCTGTTTAATTCACCATTTAAGACCACTTCATCCATGTGATCCCATCATTCAAGTAATTACAGTAGAAATTTGATTTTATGTAAACCGATTTTACAAAAAATTTGATTTTGCACACATGACAATAAGGTCCCGGTGGATCAAGTATACTTTTGGTGTTACTATTTGAAATTACATTGATAACATATATTTGATAAACGATTTTACATGAAGCTGTTTTGGTCTCTGGCGTAAGTATTAATTAATTTTTATGAAACAAAACAACAGACATATATGTAAGTCATGAAGGCTGCATTATTCGGGTATTCACTGCATATAAAATCTGTTTTGACAATGGTTTCACCAAGGTTGCACCTGGAGTCTTCAGGTCGAAGTGTTAATGCTGCTATTTCGACCTTATATAGGCTGCTTGCTGCTCTCTGATTAGCCGATTTAAAAAAAATCCATTTCCACGCATTGTTTAGCTGCTACTCATTTTCCCAGTTAAATTAGCAGGATGTTTTGCTATTTTGACAGCCTCACGGATCAGTCTGGGGTAGTAACCTGACTCTTTCGAGATCACGTTGGTTTCTTCCCAATGAATCTTATGCCCAGGCTCTGACCAAGCATGTTCCGCCGGAGGAAATATGGAACTTTGTTTTGCATGGCTCTCTGGTGTTCTTGGAGACTCTGGTGTTCTCGGCACGTGACAGATCTTCCCATCTGCCCTATGTAGGACTTCCCACAACTGCACTTTATTTCATACATTCCTTCATAAGCAGTGTCTGGGATGGGACCTTTTGGTTTGAGAATGATGTTACTCGTCTTATTGACACAAAGCGTGTCATGACATTGTGTTGTCAGAGTATTCTGTCAATCTTCTCCATAGTTCCTGCTACATAAGGAATTGTGGAATATGCTGCAGGTTTAGGTTTCACCTCCTCGGAATAGTATTTCCAAAGAGGAGAAACCTAAACCGAGCTGGAAACGGATTTTTTTCAAAATCGGCCAGTCAGAGAGCAGCAAGCAGTCTATATAAGGATGGCCAAAATGGCAGCATCAACACTTCGACCTGAAGACGCCAGGTGCAACCTTGGTGAAACCATTGTCAAAACAGATTTTATATGCAGTGAATACCCAAATAATGCAACCTTCAGACATGTTGAAACTTTGGTATTATCTAGAAAAATCTTTTTATTGTCATTTTATAGATCATTTCATTAAAAAGATTTTAAAATATTGTCACCAAAAGTCATGCACTCGTAACTAATGTACGTCACGCACCAGTATTATCTTTGGCTACATTTCGTGAACAATCATAGATAAGGTATGGCCTGCGGTTAACAATTACGATTCCATAAATAAGAGGAGGGTCGAG
>WURS02033481.1:0-11522 GCA_011762765.2 Rhinocypha anisoptera
AATGTATTTTACTTATAAATTACCATTTTATTTATTACATGCAATGGTTAGCACTACGGTTTTTACTAAATCATTTTGAAGCTAAGACAACACTCGAATTTCCTATTTTTATAACGATAATTAGTGTATGGTACTGTCAAATTTAACTTTATTAATCATTCTGATTTTCGTCTTGTATATTAATATTTACAAAAACATTTCGAGAAATTCAGAGTTAAGCAGGAAACAAATGACAGGCGACCGGCGCCCACAATGTTGCCAAACGTTTTTGTCATCCTTAGTCTCGTTCCTTCATCTTCCTTCAGCTTACTAAGTTAGTCGCCTTAGTAGCCTACTTCAAATAATATATGAATGCCATTTCTTTTAGTATTATTATTAATAACGCTATTGATCTCTCGCTAACTTAGTCACCTTAGTAACGTTATTAAGCGGAAATCTATGAATACGGCCGCAGAATTTAACCGGCTACCTCCAGAAGTAAATTCAGTCAACTTTTACTAAGGCTAAGAAAATGCCTTTTTTTTTTAGTAAGTTTTACAAACCTGGATTTTAGTTTTTTTATTAAATTGAATTAACATAGTTATTTCCACTCATCTCCTCTCCTCCGCCCGACTCGCGGCCCCTGCCGTCCCACGCAACTCATCCCCGTCCCTTCGCTCCTCCGTTGGTACCCACTTGGCCCTCTTCTCGTCTTCATTCGTGCGGGCACGGACGTGGACGCGCGCCCTGCCTCTCGCCCCCACGGCGCGCTCCTTTGAAAAATTCATCGCCCTTCTCCGAGTGGCGGAACTCTTGAATTCTAAAACCCACAAGCTTCCTTTCCCTCCCCCCCCTCCTGCACGCTGAACGCCCCGTGAATAATGTAGTCCACCGGAACCTCATCCCGAGGAAAGACTTTTCCTCCTTGGGCATGGCCCGAGGGATGAAAGTGGCGACCAAGAGGACTTTCTGCACCGGTGGGTGCCGGCGGTGGAAGGGGAAGGAGAGAGTAAGGAGGTTGGTCGGACCGAGTGGCAAGAACGAGAAAAGAAAAGACAGTTAAATAAAGAACCGACTGGTAGCGAGGAAGGTTAGACACGATAGGAAAAGCATTAAAGGTAACATAGGAGAGCAAAAAGAGGAAATAGTGAAAAGAGAACAATATGAAGCAGAGGAAATAAATATTTTATAGCGAACCCGAAAGCAACGGATATTAATCTCAGCCTTGGCTATAACTTATTTTAAAACAATCCTTTACTTCAATCCGCGGACCTCAGAAAGAAGATGACCAAGGACATTCTAATACCTGATTGCCTATTGGACGTTCTGTGAATTCTGGCTAATCTTATCGTTTGATGCTTGTAAATGTATATTTCCTTCCTTCATTGAATAATATGCAAGGTTTTTGATGGTTGGTATATAGAGAGGTTTGCTTCATGAGTGGAACATAGAGCCAATTTCATCACATGAATGACGTCTGTCGTTTAATGAATCTAAATGATTTTGTGTAGGAATAATGAACATTATTCATCTTCAATCCTGTAGACAGATTTGTGTTATATATGCAGTAGCAAAGTCGAGATGACACATTCTCACAATCCTTTGAACACACATTCAGGTTTAATGAGCGAAATTAAAGAATTATACCTGTTTGAGTCTAAAATAATAGTTTTCAAGTGTCATGACAACACCTTTACCCTTCCGATACGATTTTCTTCATATTTTTTGATAATTTAAAATCAGAAATACTACATTAAGGCTTGGCTTCATAATTAGATTTGTACACTCTTGCACAAAAAATCTTCAGAAAAATATGAAAAAAATAATGTTTTATAAGTAGTATTTTTACGCTAAGGCTCTTAGAGTTTTTAATTGTCTACTTTGTGTGTGGTGTGGATTATTTTAACTTACCAAAATGAGTAGGAAGAAAATACCTATATTACATTTGAAAACACCAAATATATTTAAAATATGACGGTATGAACTCATAAAAAGTTAATAATTTTGTTAATCCAAATGTTAAGAGTATCGTTAATAAAAACGACATAAGAAGATCTTTGTGGTTGACAAAATAATTACAAGCCATGAATCAAGCACGTTTCACTCTATTATGGGCACTCATACGTAGTTTTACTCACTGTAGACATTTGTAAAAAGTGTAGCAAACCTATACTTAAACTGTTAAACGTACTACCTAAACTGTTATGCACTGTTCTATACCGTTATCTACGTTATAGGATCTTAGAACTTTAAAGTTACCAAATCATTCTTAGTTTAAATGTATTTTAAATTCATACCAAATTCTTCACCTATTTGAAAATATAATTTCTTGTTTCCGAAATATTTTCAAGACACTTTCGTAGTCCCTATGTATATTTTTATTGCTTGCAAGCAAAATTAATATTACACCAAAAAATGAAAATCGACCTCTGCACTCTTCGTGTATTTCATGACAAACAACCCAATAGCCAAAGCGTGGCAAAATTCCTTAAATAGTATTCATAATCTAAGTATCCGGCTACCTTAGTTATTAGGACAATCAAAATTGAAAAACAGTGAAAATCGTCAATTAATTATTTAAAGTTAATTATTAATACAGAATAATAATAGTCACTTTCAGTAAATCTCAGCACTTAACATTTAGAAATTAATGGTTTCGATATGAAACATTACAGCAATACTGGAAAATGAGCAAAAAAAGTTATGTCCATCAGTACGGTATACTTCTATGAGTTTGATGCTCCCCGTAACATCGAACTCATAGAAGCGTGAGTACTCCAAGAAGAGCCTCCCCTAATATGGCACCATTGTAGTCGTCCACCGAGTTCCATTAGCAAGGTACCAGTCAGTAAAACTGACAAAGGATCAAATCTTACCATATTTTACTTCTGTTCTATGACTAGTTATTACGTTTTTTAAATGAGATCTAGCTAGCCTATGAACCTCTAAAGCCCATATTTTTTTCGGCTTGGAATACCCACGTTATTAGATTATTTTATCGTGAACTGCTAGAAATGACCGTGTATAAAGCATCTATAGAAGTTAATGGAGAAACTCCTGTAGTCCGAAAAACGATTAATTACCTTTCGGCAGACGACAAATCAAAAAACTAGTTACTCTCTAATTGAATCGTGTATGTAGTAATAAATTACGGTATAATAACATTAAGTAATTTGCCATTTTATAAAACGTGTCTCTGCAGTTTCTGAATAACCTCCATTGAAGCATAGAGTAATTTATGCGGGCTGACTATTAGATTTCATGCA
Organism: Rhinocypha anisoptera; assembly: GCA_011762765.2. Lineage (NCBI taxonomy): Eukaryota > Metazoa > Arthropoda > Insecta > Odonata > Chlorocyphidae > Rhinocypha > Rhinocypha anisoptera. Next base: position 3,246 of record WURS02033481.1, read on the forward strand.
ATATCAATGCATCGTGTGGGAATCTCATCTTCGACTTTCGGCAAAAGATAGAAGCGTTGCTCATCAACTTGAATCCCTTTGACGTAATCCATTATTTTTTTTAACCAAAGTCATACAGAGTCGATGAAAAAAATGCCGCATATATAGGTAGCAAATTATAACAGGACAAAGATTCACGAAGGTATTTAATACTGAGAATGGCATCGTAGCTCTACTGGCGTCCATTCGACATCCACTTGACCACACGACGTCATTCTTTTTTTTTCTTCTATCTATTGTAAATCGAGACTTATTGGTGGTCCGATATTATTACGCGAATTACAAACGATATATTTATTAATATTTAACTAATGCGTGAAAGATATAGGAAAGTAGAGCCACCTATGTCAGTCTTTAACTATGGCATGAAGTGGTGCAAAGGCTCTCGTGGGGTGAAGATTGTGAAGGCTGCATGCTTTCGGGTTTCGCCGTGGTGTTGTTATCTATGGAAAACAGAATGTTATCTACAAAAACTCTACTATGCACAACAATTTCGCCAAAGTTACTGTTGTCCACAGATAACAACACGGTGGTAAAACCCTAAAGCATGCAGCCTATGGCATGAAGTGCACACATAGACATCCTCATAACAACTTTCTTTCAATCTGTGAAGGAAGTCAGATTAGAACTATATCGAGCTTACTCCAGTCTAAGGAATTAATGACTTTCCGCTTCTCACGTATTACATATGTATATCAGAAAAGAAAAGGCAACGGATGCAAACGCAGTGGAAAAAATTCGTATCGAAGTCGTAACTCTAGCTTCCTTTATGAACAATTACAGTGAAAGTTAAACTAAGAGATAACTTGATCAGATTGAATCATTTCTGCGAATAATCAATGAAGAAGAGCACCGAAGAGACATCGAAAAAGAATGGTGAGAGTATACTCACAATAATAGGAAAAAGTAATAGGATAGAATTTGAGGCATGACAGTTGATGAAAACTGTATTAGAAGGGATTTTAGTTAGGAAGAACATTGGAGATAGTAATAATAGAGAATGAGCCAAATGTAGCTAAATCCGGCTACACGGTGCACCCTGTTATCACTGACAAGGATATGGTGACCGAACTCCCGGTATAACATTCCTTCCATACCAAGTGCCAACTGCCTTTCTAAGGGCAGATGAGTGGATAAGGGATAGGGGCATTATCTTGTCCTCGGTAAGAGAAATCTTCCCAGAGGGCGGATGAACCCAATTCAGCGGTCAACGGCATGAAGATGCAGAAGTCAACGGGAAACCACTGCATTAGAGATCCCAAGATATTCCAAGTTTAATTATAGCTACCCCCAACAAAAAATATCCCGAAGTTTCAATCCTACAAACGAATCTTCGGGGGTTGGGTGTTTGGGATAAAGCTGTTGTAGGCAAAGAAGGAACAGAGAAAAATTTCCATTATGAACAAGGAACTTGAGATCTCTCTGGAAGCCTGGGAAACTTGAGAAGTCAAGATTATGAGGAGGAAAGCAGAAATGGACATCCTAGGTGTTTGTAACGCAAGTTGGACAAAAAATTAAGGTTTTGCCTGAGGTACTTAGAGTCATCCAGAACGGAAATACCGGAGCAGGAAGAAATGGAGTCGCATAATCTTGAGGGGAAAATGAAAGAATAATGTTATCAACTCAAATCACCTCAATTAGGGAATAATTACAATGAAACTTGATGACTACTCTCTAGACTTATGTGCTATAACAGTATTACTATCAACAACCAACAGCAACGATGAGGAAGTAGAACAAAAGTGTAATAGATGAAAGAACTAATAAAATTACTGGGAGAAAAAGAACATCTTACCATGGGTAATTTCAATCTATTGGCAATAACAACCAAACTAGAAGATAAAATAGATTATATATTAGTCAAACAAAGTTAAACAAATCAGATTATATCTAGATATGTATATCCAGGGTTTGGTGTGGACAGTGTTCACGTTTCTGTCATGGCAAAATGGAATGTAAGGTTTAGTAAGTCACAAAAAAATTTGTCAAAGATATGGTGCTTTGAAATGGAACAAAGTATATGCAAAAATTCACTGAAATTCAAACGAAAAATCAGATAAAATGTGATTAAAGAAAAAATTTCAATATACTGTTTGCAACGACAAAGCGAGTGAATTTATGGAAGGAATTGTACAATGAAATAGATATAGAGAATAATAATGAGTGTATAGGAGAAGAGAAAGATTAAGACAAAGACAATTTATAACCTCTAATATCTCGAGAAAAATTGTAATTTTCTTTTAAAAACTATAATGAAATAATATACAGGCGCATACAACATATAGAAAGACAATTCTAGAGTTTTATGCAAATTTTATTGATTTAGTAAAGGCCTTGATAAAGTTGACTGTGGTCTACTATTTCAAACCATGACGAAGATCAGCCTTTATTGGAATAATAGAAGAAAGATCGTAAATACGTACAGAGCATAGAAGAATGATTAATATAAAAGGATGCAAGAAAGAAGCAAAAATAATGAGAGGTGTAAGATAAGTCTATTTAATTTATTTATGGAGTAAGTAATCGCAAGAATGAAGAAGTATTCACAGCAACTGCTTCAGGTATGATATTGAGATAGGAATGGTGATACAAGAAGACCGAAGAAAGGGTAATAATAAATTAATAAATTAAAAGAAAATACAAAAAATGACAAATATAGCACAAATCTTGGAAGCGGTTGAATAATTTGGATACATTGATAATAAAGAAATTTAATATGAGACAGATATTTGAAGAAGAATAGTCTTAGCGAAACAAGCATTTCAAAAGAAAGAACTTATTAATTAATAATCATATAAGCATGAAGACCGAGGAAATGTTCACTTAAGCGTTCGTTTTTGGCATTATGTTATGTGGACGTGGGACATGAACCATCAGGAACGAGGAAAGGAATAAACTTGAGGAAAATAAAATTTGGATCTAGAAGAAAATGATGGAAACTAGCTGGGCAGATAGAATATAGTAAAAAATCTTTAAAAGAAAAAAAAGAAAATAGCTTGCTATTTAAAGCATTAGAACAAAAAAGGGAAAACTGATTGAGCATGTCCTAAGGAATAATCAGTTTCTAACCAGCGTATTTGAAGGTAAGGTGGTAGAAGACATCCGAAGCTGCATTCTTCCAGGACTTTGACCGAGAGAGGCCTGATATCGTCCCCCAACCTGAAGAAATCAGCGATAAAAAAGACATGACAATTGCGACAAGGAAAGAAGTTGGTGATGGCGAAAAAAAATTTGAAAAGGCAAACTTAAAATAACTGCAGAATACTTACGTACTCGGTCAATTCTTTTTACAAGTGTAATAGATTAAACGCGCATATAATGTTGAATTGAATTCTGACTAATTCTCTATTGGAAAGAAAAGAATTAGATGGCCTTCATCTACTATTTAAATTAAGATAATGACAAAAATTAATACAAAAAATACAAGGTCAAATAAGACAACAATAAGTACCTCCAAAATTTCTACCAAATACATGAATTACTCGTTGCACTGAGTAAATAACTGGCGGTGTAGTTGATAATTATGAAAGAAACTTAATTTAGTGAATCCACTCTCGGAACGGAAAATGAAAATAGAGGGATGATTTTGGGACGACAGACAAATACTGAAAAATGGAAGTCACTCTCTGTGCCACACTAGGCTCTACGAAAGACGAAGTGAAATTCTGACTTTGTCCGACGGACGCGGCGCTAAAATGATTTTTTTCCACGCGTCATTCGAATAGGAGTAGGAACACAGAAAAAAACATCGAAGTTAATGCTGCGTACACTACGCACCATTTCGACTCGAAAAGTCCTACCCATATGCCTAGAGACTATGGTTGCAGTAAACACGTCAGTAACACAATTCGACTGTATCAAGGAACAAGTTGAATAGAAAAAAGAAAACAGGGAGATGGAGAATGAGAGATGTTGGAGGAAAGGGAGGGGATAAATTAAATCTCGGGGAACGAAAGGAAGGGTGGGAATGGAGTAATACAAAGAGAAGAGTGGAGGGGAAAGGAACGCAGGCATCCGGCGGGCAACTTAAATAATTCCGTCACGAGGGATCGGCTCGTGCGAGTACAAGAGATGGGAAAATAGAGGGGAGGGGGGAAAGGATGGAGGGAAGAGGCGAGAGGTCGAACGGAATGAGCCATGGGCAGAGTAAGAGAAATGTGCCCATAGATTCAGGACGAGTGAATTGGGTCATCTATCACACTGGTCTTTGAACTGAGCTATGAGACTCTGGCGAAGAGCAGAAGTACACTACGAGGGGCATCAGAAAACCAAATGAAAAAATCCAAAGTGAAACCACACGTCAATTATATCTTATTACTTATAATAGTGTGTCAGTATTATTATGGGGTAAAAAATAGATTCATTCTTATATTATTAACTCGATAATGAAAATTTGACTTCATAAAATATTTAATTTGACCGATATCCAAACCCTGATGCTTAAGTTTCTATCGTGGAAAATTAATTGACACATTCGGGTTCGATATCAGTTAACTCAGACTAGTTTTCACGTAAAATTTTTACTGTTGAGTTTATCTTATACTCGTATTTGTGAGATAATAAAAGTATCTTCCAAGGATATATGCTTCATACGACCAAATCATAATGGTAACTGTGAACTATAACGGATTTCGCAATTAGCGCCACAACCCCCCTAAATATAGCAAAATTGAAATTCTAACTACGTATATTTTGTGACAAAACGTAAGTACTTGGACGGTATTATTGTTAATATTCCAGTATTTCAGCTCCTCTGAATTTTAAAAATATTAATGATGAGTACCTCCAAAAATACTTTCCTTCTTACAAATTATTTAAAATCCTTATAAACTATCTCTTTATCCTTCTAATCACTACTCTCCACTTATAACGGTATACTTGACACCGTGATTTTCAAAAATATATTAAATCATAGGACGAAAATTTTGAGAGCAGTTCACACCTAGTTATGTCTTTAGAAAAGCATGTTTTGGACGCATGAAATATTCACTGCGTAGGAAAGGAAGACATTAAAACATATGTAACCTCTAATGGACAGTAGGCGCACATAAAATAATGAAGGTAATACGGAAGAGAAAACCGTCATACTGGGATACCAAAGTATATAAAGAACTTACTGAAATGTTAACAAGAAAAGAACTGAGGCCCGATCGTATATTTTTCGAACTATATAACGGGAAAGGGATTGGAGCTATTGGAGCGTAGAAGTATCTCTTCCATACTCATAACTTTCAGGCCTAACAAAAAGAGCATCTCTTATCACACGATTACACCCAACATGCTCGAGTTATGGGACACCAAGATTGCGAGAAAAAAAGGTTTATTCAGAAACATCATTCGTTCCTTTACTTTAATCCTGAGTATAGGAGGTAAGAGGAGACTCCACATCCTCCATGGGACAGTAGGGAAAGAGGGAATGGAATTTTTAAAAAATATAATATATATATTCCTCAACGGTCAATGAATCCAGATTGAATGCTGAATAGGAGATTACGGTAAGGAGAAGGGGATGCAGGATGAGGAGGAACGTTTGGTCAAATTGAAATGAAAGGGTTGGAGAAGCAGACAGAAAAGAAAAGTGATGCGGTGAACCCTGGGGTTAAGGTTGAATGGGATGGTTCCAATGGGATTTTTTTGTGGTCGCTTAAAGGGGGTGGGCGGATTAATAATATGGGATCAAATGTGACGGCTAAACAGACGCGGACTGAAAATGCGTAGCAATCTGTAAGGAAAAGGTTACTCAGATTAAGTCACATAACACGAAAAGCAGAATAGTAATAAAGGAGGATGGGAATAAATATTAATGAATTATTGAATGGAGGGTAAAAAAAAGTTTTAATATGGTTCTGAATCCTTTTTGCCATTCGGATATAAAATAGAGAAGATACAATATAATCTACTATGTGTAAATCGAAGAAAATAGAGCCGAGAATGATGTTTAAGCAGACGCTATAATAAGGATTGAAAAACCATAGAAAATTAGGATCATCTGGAGAAATATTGTAATACCTAAAAAAAAATAGCGGAAGAAGTAATTATGTATCGGATAAAATGTATAAAAATAAAAATCATGTATGGCAAAAGAAATACTTAATAAAATACATAAAATATTACAATACTTCAAGAATTGAGACATCACTCTGGAAAAAAAAGGAAAATAAAGTAGCCGAAAGGCAGGGTAGAATGGATGACAAATCTGTGAGAAAAAACTACAATATAACCTTAAAACAAGAATGGTCTCACAGAGTACAGAACTGTTTAGAGTCACTTCAGTGAACGAAGAGCAAAGGTAAATGCTATTTGAGATGCTTAAGGAGAAATTTTATGAAAAACAAAAATAAGGCGAATAGATGGAAAGAAAATGTATAAAAACTTATGGCGGTGAAGGAATTAATGGTAGAAAGTCTGAAGAGTAAGGTGAAGATAAGGAGCCTACATAACCAGGGTAGAATTTGATATTGCATTTTAGGATCTACGGCCAAATAAGGCACCATGGATTTACGAAATGCCATCAGAACTATTAAAAATGCTGGTAAATAGACATATGATGAGCTCTTCAAGGTTACATGCGATATGTGTGGAAGAGGGTAAATACCAATAGACTTCAAGGAGAACGTTATACTTTTAAAAAATATATAGGGGCAGACGAATATGATGATTTCCCTAGATTATTTTGCCAAGTATTTCGGAGAAGAGGGATGCGAGAATCTTACTCTTAGGATCTATTTTATTTATTGTACATAACTCCTTGACTTATGTTTTCATCAGATGTTTGAAAATCCATTTCAATATCTAAATGTACAGACTTAATATCATTACATTTGAGAGTCCCCAGTTAATACTTCCATCTCTCCCGAATGTTATTTGATTTGGATAGGTTACACATCTTGTTGTACAGTAACATTCTTCCATACATAAAAAATTAAAAGCCTTTGACAATCGTTTTTTAAAGAAATAAACTAAAATAAAGGTAAAATTTGCAAACTGTAGATAAACTTGACAAAAGCTCGATATGTTTGAAACGCACTCGTTAGGAAATCAGGTTTCTTTCCCTGTGTCGCATGTGGTTTTTGAAAGATCTGGTAACTGATATTGAAAGGTATTTCAACCTGAGCACTCTTTGAGTGGCAGAATGATGTACCCACTGTTCACCACTGCAACCACAATGTAAATTCTAAAGAAACCATTTGATGCTGAAAATAAAACCCACCACACAAATAGACTAGGCTGAATATCAATGAGAGGTGAAATTGAAAACTGGATTTTAATATTCACAAGTACGAGAACTGATAAAATGAGAGATGGAATAAATTAACAGAAAATCGGAATAATTATTAATGGTATTCTTTATTTCCTTTTACTTTTGGAAGGCATTATAGTGATGTGTTCTCGTAGGGAACATTGGCGTGAGTGGGTTGTCAACTATAGTGGAGGTACTAGGGGTTTAACACCTCAGGCACGGCCTTTTAAATTTCATTTAAATCCCTGAGGGCGGAGGAAAATTTATTTTAAATGAGTAATTTTACCCTTTCTAAAGTAATATTAAAATTAAATTTTTAAAATTTTAATTTTACAATAATTAAATGTAATTTAAATGATTATAAATTAAAATTAAACTTTTAAAATAATTATAATCATAAATATAACATTATTATGCAAGTGAAACCGTAGGAAGAAGTGACTATGCCAGACATCTCTCAGAATGGATTCCACCTGACGTAGTATCTATGTCGAACGTGCCTGAGAGGTTAAGGAGTACTAAGATCATGACAGTACATCATCTTCCTCCCTTCTGACATATGGAGGCTTTTCTCTAAAACTAATCATAAAGAAGGGCACTTTTCTCCTTTCTTTCACCCACTCAACTGGTCCTAGGATTCCAAGTCTCCTCTCTAGTTAATCAGTATATATACATATATGTTCACTTATATATATATATATATATATATATATATATAAGTTAACAGAACATCATATATGTATGCATATATATATATCGTATATAATTACTTCTCGGCCACAGAAAGATATATAAATAAATGAATATGAATTAAAGGTAATCTATTGGTTAAGATAACGTTTTTGATGAGTCTCAGGTGAGATTTCCCAGCTCCATCTTAACTTAATCCATAATCCAATATCTGCATACTTCTCACCACCTATCCCAACCCAACCCATCTCAACCCAACCCAACCCAACGCAACCCAACCCAACCCAACCCGATCGATTTATGAGCGA